>JAJAGP010003375.1:23495-43495 GCA_025084515.1 Ancistrus triradiatus | reverse complement strand
GAATGCCTCGACCCAGATTTAATCAGCAGAACGTTACCCAGAGCATCACACTCCGTCCACTGGCTCATCTTCTTCCCACAAGGCATCCTGGTGCCACATGATCGGATCAAACCACCACCTTTCATTGCGCCAAGGTCCGGCTCTGACACTCATGTGCCCACTGTGTTCATTTCTGATGGTGGACAGAGGATGGTGAGCATTCTGCGACTAGACTGCCCTGTACTCAACAGGGGGCGCTGCACTGTGTTGTGGCACGTTCCTCCAGTTGAAATGTTCATTCACTTCTGTGAATTGTGACTCCAAAGTCACCATCCAAAGTCCGTCCAGAACACTTGGGATGGTCTCCATTGCCATCTTGCATCGATGAGCCTTTGGTGGCATCACCCTGTCCCTCCTCAAACCCTGTCAGTAGGTTCTCTACAAGCCTTGTTGTTTAGGAGATGCTCCAACCCAGTCGTCCAGTCATAACAATTTGTCCATTGTTAACGTGGCTCAGGTCTTTACTCCTGAACATTCACCCCACATCCAACATGTCAACTATGAGAACAGACTGTTCACTTATCGTCAGAGCTTAACATTGTCAGTAGTAACAAGATAACCAAACTCAAACTGAGTGTTCATAATGTTTTGGCTCACTGCTAGGGTTGGGTATCGACAGTAAATATCGCCAAATGTTTAGGTATAATCAATATCTTCATTTTATTTATTTCAACTGTGTGATTCATGAATTTTAGCCTAATGAAAACGGAATATTGCAAACTGGTTGTACCGGATTCGCTAAACGTGGCTTAATGCACTAAAACAATGATCCAGGAAAAACAAACTTCTCTCAGTTACTACTGATCATAAGTAATCTCTACTGCTGAAATCATGAAGATGTGGTCCAAAGGGAAAGGAATCATTTTTACATTAAGCTTTTTACTTATAACAGGTTTAAAGGGAAGAAAAAAGCTCAACGTAAAAATGATTCCTTTCCTTTTGGATCACAGCTTCATCATTTCAGCAGTAGAGATTAATCAGATTATCAGTAATAATTGAGAGAAGTTTGGTGGATCTAGGTCACTGTTTTAGTACATTGTTTGGGACAGTGGTAGCCTAGCGGTTAAGGTACTGGACTCTGGACCAGAAGGTCCAGGGTTCAAATCCTGCCTCTGCCAAGCTGCCACTGTAGGGTCCTTGAGCAAGACCCTTAACCCACAATTGCTTGGATTGTAAGACTGTACCAATTATAAGTCGCTCTGGATAAGGGTGTCTGCTAAATGCTGGAAATGTAAATGTACATTAAGCCAAGTTAAGCTTTGTTCACGTTAAGAGTTTGTCCCTCTCTCTAATACAGCATGTGGTTAGGAGATCACAGTCAGTCGAACCCGGTGCACTGCAGAAGCTCAGTATCATGCTGGTACTTTAGATGTTTTGCCATGTTGGAGGAGAAACCTCCTTTGTAACAGATCAACCTTCCACATGTATTGCATTTAGCCTCTTGGTTTTCTCTCAAAGTGGAGCCAAACTTCTGATCCTCCGCTAAAGCTCCAGTGGAGCGTATCAAAACAAACCTACATGATGATGTACGTGATCACATGACACACCGGTCCTGACAGACACCTCTTTAATACAGGTGTATTTTTGCACTAATCAAATCACAGCTGTGAATTTGAAGCATAAAACTCGATAAGTGGAATCAAACATTTTTATAAATATTTTTTAACAGGTACCCGGTTCTTGGAATTTTGTCTTTCGATACCCAACCCTACTCACTGGTGGGGGGCTTTTTACAGAACATGTCCTTACTCAAGCCAATTTGCAGTAAAGCTGAGCAGGATCTTCTCAAGGAGCTAACAGTAGAAGCCTGGCTACACAGGGATCTGAACTCTTCTGATCATTAGTCCAAGAGAACATTCTTAATGCGAATTTGTTTGATACACAGCGTCATGTTTGTAAACCAGCACACAGTTTGCCACTCGGAAATCAGGCCAACACACAAACTGTACACGCGTATAAAAGATGAAGATAGACTGTGTCTGCAGTGTGTGGAGACTACAGACGTACAGCGAATGAAAGACAGCAGCTCTTCCTCATTATAAAGCTCTCTTTGCATATGTAAGATTTAAACACCTTTCCTCTTCCCGACACACTCTGACCGAGTCCTGATGCAACGCTGCGAACGGATTTCTCATTAAAACTCTACTAGGTTCTGCTAGGCTTTTTAAATAGAAGCGGATATTTGCTCATGGCCTCGGGTGCAAAGTCACACATTCACTGAGCGCTCCCAATCAGAGCCAGTCAGAGCTCAGTCCACACCAAGCCCACACACACACACACACACTTCCTTCACAGTCTGCTGTTCGTTTAGCAGTTAAATAGCATATTAAATCTACGATTTTAAAATGAAATGCACATAAGTTTCCTCTAACCCGAAATATATTTAATCAGCTGAAGTTTGATTCTTTTAGTGCATTTGTAATAAATCTGTACAAAATCAGAAAAAGTTGGGACGGTATGGAAAACGCTAATTAAGAAACATTGTTCCTTACATTTGCTTTGACTTTTAACTCATTGCAGACAATATGAACTCGAGATATTTCATGTTATTTCAACTTTTTCTCATTTGGCTTGTTTTGCATTGTCTTGTTTGAAAATGATAAAGATGTCGTCTTGAAGGCAGCTTATGTTGCTCTAAAATCTCAGTACTTTTCTGCAGTAATGCTGCATCACAGAAGTGTAAATGACCTTTACCAAGGGCCCTGACCCGACCCCATACCATGACAGAACCTGGCTTTTGGACTTGTTCCTCATAACATGCTGGATGCTCCTTTTTCATCTTTGATCCAAAAAATATCTGCTATACTGATTGGTCTGAGCACAATCCCCGGTGCCAATGTGTGATGGTCCATCCCAGATGCCTCCAAGCCCAGAGAAGTCGGTGCTGATTCTGGACATGGTTATAACATAAGGCTTCTTTTTAGCACAGTAACGTTTTAAGTGGTATTTGTGAATGTAACTCTGTACTGTAGAGCTTGATAAAGGTTTGATAAAGTAATCCCTTGTCCATGTGGTTCTATCAGCTATGGATGAATGATGTTCTTGATACAGTGCCGTCTGAGGGATCAGAGATCACCCCTCTTCAGTTTAGGCTTGTGCTCTTACCCTTTATGCACTGAAGTTCCTCCAGATTCCTTGAATCATTCAATGATATTATGCACTGTAGAAGGAGATATATGTAAATCCCTTCCAGTCTTTCTTTGAGGAACATTGTTTTGAAAAATTTCAATCATTTTCTCACACATTTGTTGACAGACTGAATGAAATGAAATAGCTCAGGTTCATACTGTCTGCCATGAAATAAAAGTCAGTGTAAGGGCAGGGCTTTTTATTCACATTTTCAATACCGTCCCAACTTTTTCTGATTGGGGTTTATATGGGTTAAGAAGGTTCATAACCTTAATGATAAGGATGAACCTTACTGGACCATAAGAACCTCATGCAAACAAGCATTGTCTTGACTGACTGGCTGGATTTGGAGTGAGGAGGTGCACTGTGTACATTTCAAGCTCTATGACGTTCTAATATTCGTATGTTTTCCCTCCATCCTTAAACGACTCTGAACTCTGACCATTCACACTAGAGATGAGCGATACGATTTCTTTATTGCGATAAATTCTATCACTTTGGATTCTGTGAGAGATATTCTCAGGAGTACTGAAAGTAAAACATTTTGCCCGGCGCACTGTGTCTTGTTAGCATATATGATAGCATTTGAGACCCTCATAACATGCTGTTGCTATAGAGAGTGGGCGGGTCCGTCGTTTGTATGGACGTGCGCGATGTTCACTAGCATCAGGTCTTTGCTTAGTTTTTCTTAATGTATTCTTTTACTATGACTTCTATTCACAACGTACGACATGCATCTACACAGACAGACACTTTATACTATACACCGACTGGACTGGACACCTACATTAAAGCTGCAGTAAGTAACTCTTCAGTAGCATGATAAGAGTCCGGGGAGGAAAATGACTATAAATCATGCACTGTGTCACATGACTTCTTCTTCAGATCCTAATATCTAACAGGTCTGATTCTGAAACGTCTCATACGTGATGTTATGATCATGGCTTAACGTGGAGCGATTTGCTCCTTCTGTACTCCACAGCACTAGTGTAACCCACCCCAAACAGCGCTCAGGCTCTGGTATGGAAGAACATCTGGGACAACACAGACGAAGCACAAACCCGGCCTTTATGAGTGGTTCAGCAGTAGAGCCCTAGGTTTGGATCCCGCCTCAGACGACATCAGATCTGTAGGATATGGAGTGCAAGCTTCGGTTCTTGGCGTTGTTAAATCCAGATGTTGCACAGTTGTAAGGTTTTGGTTCTTGGTGTCGTTAAGTCCACATGTTGCACCTCTGGACGGTTTTGGTTCCTGGGAGTTGTTAGGTCAAGATGTTGCCCTTTTTACATTTTCGGTCCTTGGCATTGTTTAAGTCCAGATGTTACCACAGGTTGTACAGTTTTGGTTCTTGGTGCCATTTAGTCCAGATGTTATGCCTTTGTACAGTTTCGGTTTTTTGTGGTGTCGTTAAGCCCAGATGTTGCGCCTTTGTATGGTTTCAGTTCTTGGCGCCATTAAGTCTAGATATTATACCTTATAAGGCTTTGGTTCTTGGCATCGATAAATCCAGATGTTGTACAGTTGTAAGGTTTTGGTTCTTGGTGTCGTTAAGTCCAGATGTTGCACACCTTTGTATGGTTTTGGTTCCTGGGAGTTGTTAGGTCCAGAATGTTGTGCCTTTCTACATTTTTCAGTTTCTTGGCATTGTTAAGTCCAGATGTTTTAAACAGTTTGGTACAGTTTGGTTCTTGGTGACATTTAGTGCAGATGTTATGCCTTTGTACAGTTTCGGTTCTTGGCGACATTTAGCCCAGATGTTATGCCTTCGTACAGGCTTTCCGGTGCTTAGCAGCGTCGTTAAATCCAGATGTTGCCCTTTGTATGGGTTTTTCAGTTCTTGGTGCCATTAAGTCAGATATTAAACCTTCCTAAGCTTTGGTACGTTGGACATCATTAAATCCAGATGTTGCGCCTTTGTACATTTTCGGTTCTTGGCATTGTTAAGTCCAGATGTTACATAGTTGTATGGTTCTACTTCTTGGCACCATGAAGTCCAGATGTTATCCTTCACGATATAACAACCAGATGTTGTGCCTTTGTAGGTTTTGGTTTCTTGATGCCCATTGAGTCCATGTTATGCCTTTTGTACAGCTTCAGTTCTCAGTGTTTGTTAAGTCCAGATGTTGCACCCTTCATACAGTTTTGGTTCTTGGAGCCATTAAGTCCAGATGTTATGACTGTGTACAGTTTCAGTTCTCGCTGTTTCTTTCTAAGTCCAGCTGTTAAACCTTCATGAGGAATTGGTTCTCGGCATTGTTAATCCAGATGTTATGCCTTTGTACGGTTTTGTTTCTTGGCGTCATTAAGTCCAGATGTTGTACCTGCTTGTTTTTTTTTTTCTTGTTGACATTAAAGACATTGAGTTTATGTTGGACCTTTGTATGGATTTGGTTCTGGTGTTGTTAAATCCATATGTTGCACCTTCATACAGTTTTGGTTTTCTTGGCGATGTTATGTCCAGATGTTACACTTTTAGGGGTTTTCAATTCAATTACTTTCAATCAAGCCTTCAAGTGATTTTTGCTCCTGGTGTTCAGTCCAGATGTTACGCATTTATACAGACTTGTTTCTTGTAGTCAATAAGTCCAGATGTTAGGCCTTTGTCTGGTTTCGGTTCCTGCTGCCATTGAATCCAGATGCTCGGCCTTCCCGTGATTTTGATAACTGATGCCTTTAACTCCAGATGTTTAGTGTATTCGTGCGTTTCCTCGTGGGTGTGGGTCAGCCATATCATGTGACTCCAACCAGGGGTGCCCCAGGTTACTACTAGTGTGAAACAATGCTCTCCAGATTACATACTGCAGCTTTAAAGGTCAGCTCTACACACACACACAGAACGATGAGGTCTGGCAGCACCTTTCTCAGTTTAGTGAAGTTGTTGATTTGGTGGATATGGAAAGTGATCTCATTGCTTCGCTTACATCATATCCTCCTCTCACTGCCCGAAATGTACAAACGGGAAGTTCAGGAATGCTTGCTTTTCGATTTGGAGGATCCAGGTCCGGGCCACGTCCCCGTAGCCACGCGCCGGGCCCCGGATGAAGCGTCAGCTTTCCCGAGCGTCCCTGCACGTTTGTCCTCATTAGCTTTGCAGCTGGAATCTTTCCCTTTGCTGCTGTCCTGCGATCCCAGCTTCATTGGGCCAAGCATGGTTTTGGCCACACTGGTGAGCTGGGTGACAAAGCTTGACCTGTCGCCCGGGGAGACGGCCCGTGATTTGCTGGCGCTGGGTGACAGGGTAGAAGGCGAGGGAGAGGCCGGACTCTCCTCCGAAGTCTCTGTATGAGAACGTTCCTCTCGAGAGCCGCACTGGACCGAACTTTTCCCGCACTGGACCGAACTTTTCTCCTCTTTGGGTCTGGTTTGGGCCGAACTGGATTCAGTCAGCGCAGGAACCAGAGGTTTAGCCCTTCCGCTTCCAACCTGGATGGCTGGGCTGCTTTTCCCAGACTTCCCCACTTCCAGACCTCCCTTTCTGGCCTCTGAGTCCTTCTCCCATGCAGCTCTGCCTTTCTCTCGCTCAGCCTGTTTGAGTGTCTGCACTGTGGGCTCTGCTATTTTAGGGACGGCACCCATGCTAACGACTTGCACGCTCACTACCGGCATCCTGGCTCCACAAGCGGGCTCTTTCGCCACTGGGACCGGGCTCTGCGTGGCCTGTACCTTGGGCTCGCGGGTCTTGGTTGCGTTAGGATCTGTGCAAATGGCTGGCTTGCCCATGTCCGTTTTAGCACAGGACTTGATCTGTATTCCTTCGTTCCTGATGGGCATCGAGTCCTGACCCGGGGGCGAGTCAGGCTTGTTCGCCGTCTGGAGCGTGTCCGAGGGCATGTTCTCACCCTCGATCTCCAGCAGGCTCTGCAGGGCGCGGTATTCCTCCACGCCGTGCTTCCTCAGGCCTCCCTTCTTCTCGGCGGACGAGCCATAGGAGGGGTACGACGGAGGCGAGGGCGGAGCGGGCTTCTCTGTGGACTGCACCCGTTGGAGGAGAGGTGAGCGGGGGCGCGTGACCGGCGGAGAGGAGTGCAGCTTGGCGGGGAAAGTGGGCGTGGTGTTGGGCGTGCTCGGGGAGGGAGTGTGAGCCAGCGGGGACAGAGGGACGCTCCCGGCCGATTTACAGCGCGAGGAGCGGAACTGGCGCTGCAATTTAGGGGACAGGCCGTGCAGCGAGCTCGGCCGCATGTGATGAGACGTGGCTGGAGAATTCGGGGTGGAGGAAGCAGGGGAACTGCTCTGGGAAGACATGCCTGATGTGTGAGACAGAGAGGGGATGGGTTAATAGCAGGTTAGGGTCAGGTTAACAGGCTGATTAATATCACTTTAAAGCCCGGTTAAACGATGCTTTCTGTTTGTTTCCTAGTTTTTTGTCCCTGCCGATCCTGGTCAGGGTCACAAAGGGGACCCGAAATTGAGTGCAAGCAAACATGGACTATGACCTGGACCCAGTCTAATAATAAATGGTTGGTAGCCATGGTAATATTATAACCCAGGGGTCCACGAGTTCCATCTGTGTGGAGTGTGGTTGTTTTCCCCATGGTTTCAGTAATATTAGTTTAATAGCTGTTTAGTAATCACGTTAAAATTTGGTTGGCTTTCGGGTTATTGTTCGTTTACTAACCGGTTAATTATCAGGTCTGTATAAGGTTAATACATGACTTGAAATCAGATTTTTGTAATGTTAATATCTGGCTACTAACTGGTTAGTGTGTATATATAAGTTAATAACTAGTTAGGTTAACTACTACCAACTGTCTACCAACTGGTTAGTAGTAATAGTAGTACTAGTAGCCGTAGTAATACCTGGTTAGTAGTTCTGTTAATAGCAGGTAAGCATTTGGTTAATAGTCTTGTTAATACCTGGTTAGTAGTCCTGTTAATAGCAAGTAAACATCTGGTTAATAGTCATGTTAACACTAGGTTAGTAGTCATGTTAATAACAGGCAAACATTTGGTTAATAGTCCTGTAAATACCTGGTTAATAGTCCTGTTAATTCCTGGTTAGTAGTCCTGTTAATAGCAGGTAAACATCGTGTTAATAGTCTTGTTAATACCTGGTTAGTAGTCCTGTTAATAGCAAGTAAACATCTGGTTAATAGTCATGTTAACACTAGGTTAGTAGTCATGTTAATAACAGGCAAACATTTGGTTAATAGTCCTGTAAATACCTGGTTAATAGTCCTGTTAATTCCTGGTTAGTAGTCCTGTTAATAGCAGGTAAACATCTTGTTAATAGACTTGTTAATACCAGGTTAGTAGTCATGTTAATACCAGGTTAGTAGTCATGTTAATAGCAGGTAAACATCTTGTTAATAGACTTGTTAATACCAGGTTAGTAGTCCTGTTAATAGCAGGTAAACATCTTGTTAATAGTCATGTTAAACCCGGTTAGTAGTCCTGTTAATAGCCGGTAAAAATCTTGTTAATAGTCTTATTAATACCAGGTTATAGTCCTGTAACAGCAGGTAAAAACATTCTGGTTAATAGTCTGTTTAATACCCGGTTAGTTAGTCCTGTTTAACAGCAGGTAAACATGGATTAATAGTCCTGTTAATACCCAGTTAGTCAGTCCTGTTAATTAGCAGGTGGGTAAAAATCTTGTAATAGTCGCTTAATACAGGTTAGTATCCTGTTAATAGAGGTAAACATCTGGTTAATAGTCCTGTTAATACCCGGTTAGTTAGTTCCTGTAATAGCAGGTAAACATCTTGTTAATAGACTTGTTAATACAGGTTAGTAGTCTGTTTAATAGCAGGTACAATCTTTGTTATAGTCTAGTAATACACGGTTAGTTAGTCCGGTTTTTTAATAGCAGTAAAACATCTTGTGTTAATAGTCCTGTTATACCGAGGAGTTAGTCCTGTTTTAATAGCAGGGTAAAATCTTGTTCATAGTCAGGTTAAATACCCGGTAGTAGTCCTGTTCATAGCAGGTAAGTAAACCATCTTGTTTAATAGACTTGTTAATACCAGCGTTAGTTAGTCATGTTATAGCAGGTAGGTAAAAATCTTGTTAATAGACTTGCTAATTACCAGGTTAGTAGTCCTGTTTTAACAGCAGGTAAAACATCTGGTTAATTAGTTCTGTTAATTAATACCTGCGTTAGTAGTTTGTTAATAGCAGATAAAAACCTTGTTACTAGTCTTGTTAATACCAGGTCCAGTAGGTCCTGGTTAACAGCAGGTAAAACATCTGGTTAATAGTCCTGCTTAATTCTGGTTAGTAGTAGTTCTGTTATAGCAGGTAAACCTCTTGTTAATTAGACTTGTAATACCAGGTTAGTAGTCCTGTTAAAAGAGGTAAACCATATGGGTTAATAGGGGGTTTTTTTTTTTTTTTTTTGTCCTGTTAATTCCGGGTTAGTAGTCCTGTTAATAGCAGGTAAACATCTTTGTTAATAGTCTTGTTAATACCAGGTTAGTAGTCCTGTTAACAGCAGTAAACATCGGGGTAATAGTTCGGTTCCTCCCGGTTAGTAGTCCGTTAATAGCAGGTAAACATCTTGTTAATAGATTGTTAATACCAGGTTAGATCCTGTTAACAGAGGTAAACATTGGTGTAATAGTCCTGTTAATACCCGGTTAGTGTGAGTCATGTTAATAGCAGGTAAACATTCTTTGTTAATAGACTGTTTATACCGGTTATAGTCCTGTTCACAGCAGGTAAACATCTGGTTAATGTCTTGTAATAAACCGGTTATAGTAGTCCTGTTAATAGAAGGTAAAAACATCTGGTTAATAGTCTTGTTAATACCCGTTAGTAGTCCGTAATAGGCAGGTAAACATCTTGTTAAATAGACTTGTAATACCAGGTTAGTTGTCCTGTTAACAGCAGCAGGTAAACTCTGGTTAATAGTCCGTTAAATTCCTGGTTAGTAGTTCTGTTAATAGCAGGTAAAACATCTTGTGAATCGACTTGTTAATACCAGGTTAGTAGGCCTGTTAAAGCAGGTAAAACATTGGTTAATCGTTCTGGTTAATACCTGGTAGTAGTCTGTTATAGCAGAATAATAAACACCTGGTTAATAGTTTGCTTTTAATACAGGTCAGTAGTCCTGTTAACAGCAGGTAAACAGCGGTTAATAGTCCTGTTTAATTCCTGGTTAGTAGTTCTGTTAAATAGCAGGTTAAACATTTGTTAATCGTCTTGTTAATACCAGGTAGTATCCTGTAACAGCAGGTAAACATTCTGGTTAATAGGCCGGTAAGTCCTGTTAGTATATCCGTTAATAGCAGGCTAACATCGTTTTATAGTCTGTTATACAGGGTAGTAGTCATGTTAACAGCAGGTGGTAAACATCTGGTTAATAGTTCTGTTAATAACCCGGTTGTAAGTCCTGTTAAAGCAGGTAAATAAACATCTTGTAATAGACTTGTTTTAAATACCAGGTTAGTAGTCCTGTAACAGCAGGTAAACATCTGGATTATAGTCCTGTTAATTCTCTGGTGGTTAGTAGTTCTGGTAATAGCAGGTAAACAATCTTGTTAATGTCTTTTTTAATACCGGGGTTTTTAAGTAGTCCTGTTAATTAGCAGGAAAACATCTGGTTTTAATAGTATTTTAACCCGGTTAGTAGTCCTGTTAATAGCAGGTAAACATCTTGTTAATTAGACTTGTTAATACCAGGTTAGTAGACTGTTAACAGCCAGGTGTAAAAACATCTGGTTAATAGTCCGGGTTAATACCCGGTTAGTAGTCCGGTAATAGCAGGTAGTAAAACATCTTGTTTACATCTTGTTAATAGACTGTTAAACCGGTTAGTAGTCTGTTAACAGCAGGTAAACATCGGGTTAATCGTCTTGTTAATACCCGGTTAGTTAGTCATGTTAGTATTAGTCTTGTTTAAAGCAGGTAACATCTGGTTATAGTCGTGTTAATACACGGTTAGTTAGTAGTCCTGTTAACAGCAGGTAAACATCTTGTTAATAGACTTGTTAATACCAGGTGTAGTAGTAATGTTAATACCAGGTTAGTGGTCTATTCTTATTGCTTAGTAGGTCATGTTAAGAGGCAGTTTAAACAATTTGGTTAGTAGTACATTAATAAGAATTAGTAGTCAGGGCTCTTTTACCGCCCGCTTGCCGTTTTCCCGTATCCTATTGAAGCCGTATGTGTCCTTCCTCTCTTTCTTCTCGTCAATTATCTTCGTTTCTTCATTTTTCGCTATTTTTATTGATTTCTTCCCTTCCTCCTCCCACTAGCCACACTAATGTCCCCATCGGAGTTGTTGCTTTTTTTTTTCTCCTCATCTTGTACCCTTATCGTACCGCCTCTCCCGACCTCGCTAGTGTTTTGTCCTTCTCACTTGTTGCTTCTCCCTCTTGCGCCTTTAATTACCTTCTCCTGCTTTTCCAGTTGTTTTTTCCCCCTCCTTCCTCTTCTCCCCTCACTACTTTCTCTCCTTTTCCTCCCTACTTTCCCGTACACCATTGCCTTCGTCTCTCACTATCCCTTTTTTTTTCACCCTCTTCCCTCCCCTTAATAATCAGTTATTACCTGGTCAGTAATCATTGTTACTAACGGTAATAGCAGGGTAAGGTAATACCATATAATAATAAGCTAATGTGTATTTAGGATAGTATTAGTTTAATAAGTAGCTCGTACCTCATGTTAATACCCGGTAGTAGTCATGTTAATAGCAGGGTAAACATCGTGTTAGTTAATAGTCTGTTAATACCGGTTAGTAGTCCTGTTAACAGCAGGTAAACATCTTGTTAATAGACTTGTTAATACCAGGTTAGTAGTCATGTTAATACCAGGTTAGTGGTCATATTATTATCTGCTTAGTAGTCATGTTAAGAGCAGTTTAACATTTGGTTAGTAGTCATATTAATATAGAATTAGTAGTCAGGTTAATAATCAGTTATTACCTGGTCAGTAATCATGTTAATACCACGGTAATAGCAGGTAATACCATAATAATAGCTAATGTGTATTTAGGATAGTATTAGTTTAATAAGTAGCTCGTACTCATGTTAATACCCGGTTAGTAGTCATGTTAATAGCAGGTAAACATTTGGTAATTGATCATATTAACACCTAGATAGTAGCCATGTTAAGACATGGCTTAGTAGGTTTGTTTATACCTGGTTATTTTTCATCTTTATATCCTATTACTCATCATGTAAATACTCCTAAAGTTGAGTAGACAAGTTAAGACCTAGTTAATAGTTAAAAGATTAAAAAGCTAATTAGTACGAGTTGTTTGTAGTCATATTACTCAATTTAATAATGGGTTAGTAGCTTATATCAGATTCATAGGTTTAATATTGGTAGTATTTTTTAATCACACTAAAATGAAGGTGTAATCAATATTGATTTCTACTGATATGAAATACCACACACATACAAACAAAGCCAGAAAGTTTCATTTTATTTTAGATAGGTTTTAGTTTGATGTCATCACCACAAAAAGTCTAAGGTAGCTCCAGCCAGCCAAAACATCAGGAACATCAATATCAGTCTTATTTTACTACTTATCTTTACTAGCTTATATTTTACTTAATATGTTACTACTTTATCTCAGTAATCAGTTTGCAGACTAAAAGAGTTATGAGTTAAATGAAGGTATGCTTAGCGGTTACAGTCTGATGCATGGTAGAAGCGGTAGAAGCAGTAGGTTTGTGTGAGGTGGTTCGCTGAGACTTTACATGTTCTTATTTAATAACCAGGAAATATATTTTATTGTGTAAGTCCCTGTGTGCTGCTCTGCTATAAAGAGGCTGTTATCCATGCCTGGAAGTCCAGTACTGACACATTAGTAGTAGAAGAGTCACTGACCGAGGTGGGCGGACTCGGGGGGTGAGCGACCGTACAGGCCGTGGGTGGGTGAGCCTGGCAGACTGTCGCTGGACGAAAGGGAACGATTGAGGGATGACAGACTGCGGCTGGTGTGCAGAAGGTTGGACTGCTTAGTAATCTTACGGAACAGAGAGCTTCTCTTCTTACTGCATTCACAGAAATAGAGAGAGACAGAGAGAGAGGAAGGGAGAATGTAAACAATCAAACAAATAACAATACATAGACAGTGGTGCTTGAAAGTTTGTGAACCCTTTAGAATTTTCTAGATTTTTGCATAAATAACATCATCAGATTTTCACACAAGTCCTAAAAGTAGATAAAGATATTATACTTGGTCATTTATTTATTGAGGAAATTGATCCAATATTAAATATAGTGAGGTGTGGCAAAAGTAGGAGCCTTTTGACTTCAGTTATTGGTTGGTTTGGACCCCCTGTGCAGAATAACTGCAGCTAAACGTTTCCTGTAGCTGTTGATCAGTCCTGCACACCGGCTTGGAGGAATTTTAGCTCATTCCTCCATACAGAACAGCTTCAGCTCTGGGATGTTGGTGGGTTTCCTCACATTAGCTCCTCGCTTCTGGTCCTTCCACAACATTTCCATTGGAGTAAGGTCAGGACTTTGACTTGGCCATTCCAAAACATGAACTTTATTTTTCTGTAACCATTCTTTGGTAGAACGGCTTGTTTGTGCGTTAGGGTCGTTGTCTTGCTGCATGACCCCCCACCTTCTCTTAATATCAGTTCATGGACAGAGTTGTCCTGACATTCCTTTATTAGAATTCTCTGTGTCTGTCATCAGGATTCATTGTTCTATCAATGGATGGACAAGCCATCCTGCCGATGAGTAAAACAGGCCCACCAAACCATGATACTACCAACCACATGTTCACAGCTTTTTTTTTGGGGGGGAATAAGGGGAGGAGGAGGCGAAGGCAGGTAGTGTTTGTCCTTTTCTCCAAACATTATAACGCTTTTCTTTTAAAACCAAAAAAGTTATATTTGGTCTCATAAGTCCACAAAAACATTCTTCCAGTAGCCTTCTGGCTCGTCCATGTGATCTTTAGCAAAATGCCAGAAATGTTCTTTTTGGAGAGCAGGGCTTTTGTCCTGCAACCTGCCATGCCACCACCATTGTTGTTCAGTGTTCTTCTGATGGTGGACTCATGAAATTAGCATAGCCAATGCTGAGAGAGGGCCTTCAGTTTTGCTAGAAAGTACTTAGAGTTTACCCTGGGGGTCCTTTGTGACCTCACCACATACACGCCTTGCTTTGGAGTGATCTTGTTGGTCGACCACTCCTGGGGAGGGGTAATAACAGTGGTCTTGAATTTCCTCCATTTGTACACAATCTCTGTCTGACTGTGGGATTGGTGGAGTGTCCAAACTCTTTAGGATGGTTTGCCGTAATCTTTTTCAAGCATTGATGAGCATCAACAAAATCTTTTCTGAGGGGTCCTCAGAAATCTAATTTGTTCGACCATGACACAATTACATTAAACATGTGTTGTGAAGAGAAGGAATTTGATAGACTACAGGGGTTAGGGGTTCAAAGGCTAGTAAAATAAAAGTGTGTAATGGTACCATAAGTAGAAAAATACATCCTATCCTCTACCACCTTCCGTCGTCTTCATTCCTCCTCTTTTCTCACTTTGTTTGGCCCTTAGCTTCCCTCTACCCGCCACTTAGTCCTCTTCCCCTTAATCCCTTCGTTCTTCCCCTCCTCCCTCCTTTCCTCTTTGCTTTCTGGTTCCTATTTCCATCGTTAACATAACTCCTCTGTGTCTTTCCATGTTCCTTTCACACCTTTCTCTCGTCACTCCTTTCGTTCCTCGTTTCCCATTTAAGGTTTTATTCCTTCTCCTTTTACACCGTCCGCACTTATTTACTTACCCTCTTACACCTTGCTAATTTCCTTCCCCCAAACTCTGATTGTTTCATCCCAACTGATTGAAACACTCTGACTCTAATTTCACATTCAAATTAACTGTAATCCTAGAGGGTCACATACTTTGCCACTCACTAATATGTAATATTGATCATTTTCCTCCATAAAATAAATGACCAAGTATAATATTTTGGTCTTCATTGTAAATGGGTTATCTTTTACTTACTTTTTTAGGACTTGTGTTGAAGTGAAAAATTGATGATGTCTGTAGCTCATAGTGTTTTAGCTCATATTATGCCGAAATATAGAAAATCCTAAAGGGTTCACAAACTTTCAAGCACCACTGTACAGCGAGACCTCGGTTCTCGACCACCTTGGCACTTGACAAATTCGGTTCTCAATGCATTTTGACAAGAAAAATGTGTCTCAGTTCTTGTCGTTTGCTCGGTACTCTTGAATGACCCGTTTCAGCTGACACTCGATTCATGATTCAGTACACAGTGATTCAGTGATTCAGATCCACAATAGCAATGGTACCTCGGTTTTCGATGCATTTTGACTATAAAAATTTGTTTCGGTTCTCATCATTTGCTCGGTACTCGGGTGCCTTTGCTCAAACTTGTATGAGTCGAGCCGTGCGACTCCTTTCAGCGAAACTCAATTCACTATTCACGATTCAGTACACAGTGAATCAGAGTCACGATAGCTCTCTCTCAGTGCAGATCTTTATTTTTACATTTACAGTACTGTATTCTTAGTGCAAATAAATCTCCATGGATCCTGAAAAGATGAATAATGACAGCCAACCAAAAAAAAACCGAAAGGAAACCGACTGCAGTTAGCATTAGCACTTTTCCTAATCCATTGCTCACTAAATGGCATGATATTTTTGAACACTTTATTATAAATAAGCTTTGTATTAATGATTGTGGGTAACTGTAGGTTACTGTAAGGGTTAGTGTGTAATCGGCTCCTCTATGATACAGTACAGACTCTATTAAACTCATCAGTTCATGATACATTTATCTTATGATGGATTTGGAACCAATCAACGACGAGAACTGAGGTACCCCTGTATTATGTAGTCATTTAGCCGACTCTGTTATCCAGAGCCACTTACAGCTGATACAGTCTTACAATCCAATCCAGTCCACTGTGGGTTAAGAGCCTTTCTCAAGGACCCAAGAGTGGCCGTTTGGGGCTTCAAGCACCACAGTCCCACAGAATTATCATGGACTGTGTTCATAAAATGCTACAGCAGATCTAAGACGCCGCCGCACCTTTCCTGCCCCTCTTTAGTGATGGATTTCTTGTTGCGCCGGGCCATCTTGGCCTTGTAGCTGGCCTTCCGTGCAGGCCCGACCTTAATGGACGTGTTCTCGAACGGGGTCGTGGTGACCGTCACCTTATTCCCGCTCTGAGCAGGAAAGAAAGAACGATAGTTAAAAAAAAAAGAACAAGTTTATGAACTTGATGCACTTTGATAAAAAGACGTCTTATCGAGGTAGCCCTACCTTCAGGATGAGCTCCACCACCTCTGTATGAACCAGCCCATGCACAGACTCTCCATTCACATGGGTGATGAGGTCACCAGCACACAGACCCGCCTCCTGCGCGGGGCCTCCATCCTCCACATGCTGTGATTGGACCATCATTCAATCAATTTTAGAGTTGAACTGACTGATCGGATATTACTAGGGGTGTAACTAGTAGATGTTTATTATCAGATATCATAAGGTACAGGGAGTACCTCTAAAGGCATCCATTCATTCAAGAGAAATGACTTATGATTGCTCTCTGGTGTTCAGAAAACCCAACTGCAGGAAGCATTGTCCCACTCCACAAAGCACATCATGATTTGAGCTTCACAATGAATGGTTACACCCCTAGACATCACCAAATTACCAAGGGGCACATCTCTAGACCAGTAAGAGGTCACAGAGGCGGAGTCTCTCTTACCCAGACCATGTGGTGGACGCTGTAGATGTTGGTGTCCCCCATGTAGACCCGGATGGCTCGCAGGGTGAAGCCGTACCTCTTGCCCGAGCGCTGGATGGTGATGGGTGAACGCAGGGTGCTGACTGAGGGAGAGTAGTCCCGACTCGGGGACGAGTCGCGGGAAGACGGGTTGGAAGAAATGGAGCGAGGGGACATGGGGCTGGCTAACGGGGATGTTCCATGCTGCTCTACTGCAGGCCATTAATCACACAGAGAGAGAGAGACAAGCATGGGGCGAGAGAAAATCAGAGAAAGAAGGACAAACAGAAAGTGCCTTATGACATGAAATCTACCACGCTGCCACAAAACACACGCTGCCAGTTCAGACAGATGAGTTCAGACAACTTTTGAATACTTTAGACCCAAGATATACAGCGCCAAAGCATAGTCTAATTTATCGTTACAGATAAAATCCCATAAAGTCTCAACAGAGAGCTCATTTTTGTCACCATCACACTCTCTGCTGGGAGATCTCACCTGCAGGTATAATGACGGACAGGGCTGAAGCGGAGGCCGACTTTATGACCTTGGTGCCGGTGCGAGTCGCGCTCTGTTTCTCTCCATCGGCAGGAAGGGGGCGATGTCGGGCTCGACGCATGACCACGTCGCTCGGGCCTCTGGGCCCGAACGGTGCTGAGGCCACCCCAGTGTCAGCAGGCTTCAGGAGTTTATCTACAGACACAGGACACAGAGAACACCACTCAGTCCCGAAAGAGAAGTAATAACCATACTGTACTGTACTTAATCTTACTGTGGAGCAGTGCTTCCCAAACTTTTTTTTGCCGCGCCCCCTTTTGAACATAAGAATACAGCGGGACCTCGGTTCTCAACCACCTCAGAAATTCGGTTCTCGATGTATTTTGACTAGAAAAATTTGTCTCGGTTCTCGACGTTTGCTCTGTATTCAGCCCTTACTTTGGGAACCACTCCCCTAAAGACACCACATACCTGCTGCTGAGGCTACAGTGCTGAAATCAGAGCCAGTGGGCATCGTAGCTCCCTCCAGCGACTTGCCCCTGGTTTTGACTGGCGCCTGGCGAACGCGGGTCTCTGCGTCGGTCTCTAACGGAGAGGAGACGCGCTGTGTGTCTATGAGAGCCGAGAAACGACGGCGTGCTCCAGGGGGGCTGGCGTCAGGCTCGGTGAAGGAGAACTCGGAGCATGACAGGCGCTTCCTACAGACGGAAAGAGGGATCATGGAGGACAGAATGTTAATTATGAACCACAGCAGCTGTTCCTAGGGCTGGGCGATATGACGATATTTTATCGTATCATGAAATATTTTGTTATGGTGAAAGACCATATGGTTTTCTGAGCATATTGAGGATATCATCAGTGCTTAAAGAACACTGACCAACTGCATGTTTCATTATGGAGAGTGTAATTAGTCCTGTTTAATTGGATGAAGTGCAGCACATTTTAAATATAAATCACTTTACTAAGTATGGGATCATATTTGAATAGTCGTTTTTAAGAATCTGTTGCATTTGGTCTGTGAACACATCTATGGTGATAAATATTGTGTATCGTGAAAATGCCATTAAGTATGGTGATATCATATTTTTAATGTATCTCCCACCCCTAGATGTTCCCAACCTTTTTTCCTTGGTGCCCCCCCACGAGTATCTAAGAAAAGCTGCGCTCCCCCCGAGCCCTCACACTCTCAAACAAAAATTAACAGAAACATCAGCATTTTCCCTTTTTTATTGGGTTCTTTCTATAGCTCTATAATATTTTTTCATTTTGACTCCTTTTGTCTTTTCAAAACATATACCTAAAAATCAAATATAAGCTCGTTAAATATCTTTTAAAGTCATTTTAGATACATATTTTTTCCATTGAATGAATTTACATGCCTATAATCGGATTTCTACTTCGCATCTAGCCAGTAATTTCACAGAAAGACATGAAGAAAACTTCAAACTTTAAGATTAAATAATCAAATCATCCTTTTCTTCAGAAAAAAGTGTTCGACAGCCATTTAGAAATGCTGTGTTTACTTCAGGGGTTGCCAAATGCTGAGTTAAAAAACAACCAGGTCTATGAAAACAATCCCAAAAGTGGCAAATCCTCTTAGAATAAGCAAACCTGGCAACCGTGTTAAACTCTCTTGTATTGCGTTTGCAGACATAGGCTAACAGAAAACCGACACAATCGTACCATGGACATACATGCTATGAGTAATCTGGTTACTGGAGTAAAATCCAGCTCTCTTTATGGGATTTCTGAATCAGATTTCTATATGGGAGTATGCTGTGTACATGACCACTTAAATAATCAGACACCTGCAGAAACCCCACTATGATCGCATTATTAAGTGCATGTAAGCACACTGACTGAGTACTTAAGTTAATATGATGTAAGCACAGGTACTAGTCTGGGGTTCATTTTACACCATTTAACACTACAAGGAATGAGTTGACTCACATCTCAGGTGAGCCGGTCCTCCAGGTTTTGTCTCTGAATGTGAAGCTGCCCAGGCTCTCCCTCTTGGTCCGGTCCTGCCGGTGAGCTTTGGGCTCTCTGCGAGTCACCACGGGCTTGTGCTCCAGCTGGGAGAGGTGCTCCATGCTGCTGTACACCTACAGTCCACACACACACACACACAGAGATAATCACAAGATCAGAACAAATATGGACCGCATTACCCATAACTGCTCATTAATGATAAACATCTCTGCTCATCACTGGTGGTCATTACTATAAATGTAAATGACAACTTATAAAGAGCAGAATGATGTGGGGATGTGGTCATGTGTATGTCTTCATCATAGTGAACTCCACTTTGCTAGTGGGCTGGCTTAGTCTGACTAGCAAAGAAAGTAAGAAAAAGAAAGCAAGCAAGGAAGGAAGGAAGGAAGGAAGGAAGGAAGGAAGAAAAAGAAAGAAAGAAAAAAAGAAAGAACAAAAGAAAAATAGAAGAAATGAAAGAAAGAAAGACAGGAAGGAAAAAAGAAAGAAATAAAGAAAGAAAAAGACAGGAAGGAAGGAAGGAAGGAAATAAAGATAGGAAAAGAAAAAACAAATGAAAGAAAGAATGAAAGACAGACAGAAAGAAAGAAAGAAAGAAAGAAAGAAAGAAAGAATTAGACAGGAAGGAAGGAAGGAAGGAAATAAAGATAGAAAAAGAAAAAACAAACGAAAGAAAG
>JAJAGP010003375.1:0-23395 GCA_025084515.1 Ancistrus triradiatus | reverse complement strand
ATAAAGATAGAAAAAGAAAAAACAAACGAAAGAAAGAATGAAAGACAGACAGAAAGAAAGAAAGAAAGAAAGAAAGAAATAGACAGGAAGGAAGGAAGGAAATAAAAATAGAAAAAGAGAGAACAAACAAAAGAAAGAAAGAAAAAAAGAAAAAGACAGGAAGGAAGGAAATAAAGAAAGAACAAAAGAAAGAAAGAAAGAAAGAAAGAAAGGAAGGAAAAAGTGTTCAAAAGGGGGAAAACAATGAAGGGAAATAAGAAAGAGAAAAGAAACCAAGAACAAAAAAAGGAATAAAGATATAAAGATAAATGGGAAAAAGGAAGGTTATTGGCAAAGAAAATAAGAAAAGGAGAAAAGAAGAAGAAAGAAAGGAAGGCAAAATGGATACAAGGAAAGAAGGAATGAAAGCAGAAAGATAAAAGGGAAGGAGAAAGTAAAATAGTAAATCATGAACAAAGTACAAAAGGAAGGAAAAATGAGAGAAATAGAGGAAGGAATGAAAGAAGGAAAATACGAGGAAAGCAGGAAGGAAGAAAAAACATGAAGGAAGTGAGGAAGGAAAAAAGGGAAAGAAAAGCAGTAAGGATTTAAGGAAGAAGGAAATGAAGAAAAACAGGTAATAAACATGAAGGAAAGAAAACAGGAAAAGAAAAGCAGGAAGGAAGGAAAACAAAAGATAAGAAAAAGACAGACAAGATGGAAGAATATAGGAAAAGGAGGACGGAATGAAAGAAAAAGAAAGATAGGAAAAAGAGAACTAGGCAAAGGACAATTGGGAAAACCAGGAGGGAAGATGAGAGAAAAGAAAAGCAAAAAGCAAAGGAGAAGGGAAGAGAGAAAAGAATCAAGAAGAAGGAACAAATACAGAGAGAAAGGAGGAGAGTGGAAGAACTGAATAAAGAAAGGAATGACAGGAAAAAATGAGAAGCATGAAGGATGATCCAAAGAAAGTGCGTATGAGAGAGAAAATAAAGAAAATATGAACTGTGGCTCACAGCCAGAGGGAGAACTGAAAGAGATGAAGCAATACAGTGAAAGATGGATGGAGTGATAGAGGACTATAAAGAGAGAGAAATGAACGCGTGGGGTCACCTTGCTGAAGCGAGGAGAGCAGGAGGAGAAGCGCAGAATCTCCACAGGTTCATCATCGTTAGTGTCGTCTTCATCAAACGAGTGAATGTGATGGTACCGGTCTGAACGTGCTGAGGGGCAGTGGTTCAAATCACACACACACACAAACACTCTCCATTGGTTCTTCAAATAAAACTAGTCATTTTAACCAAAAAATAATAAGTCCCCACAAGTGTGAATGGCCGGGTTTTCCTGACACTGTAAGGACATTTGGTCCTCACAAGAATAGCAAGACATAGTACATACACACATGCACGCACACACACACACACACACACACACAGTCCACTCACTGTCGAAGTAGCTGGTATCATCCTCAGACTCCAGGTGAGGAATAAACTCTGCCTTCTGTCTTAGTACAGTGTTCCAATCCAAATCGGCAAAGAAGGGGTGCTGCTTCACCTCGACTGCACCTCCTACACACAGAATCCTCTACTGTAGCTTCTCCATATATTAAATAACCAAATGAAAACGCTCATTTTCATTTCTGAAGAATAACAGTTCAAAATAAAGTGTACGTTTCTTGTATAAAAATAGAGCAAACTTAATTTAGTCTGCTGCGATTCAGGATAAAGACTTATGCATATGGGAGCTTGGTCTATGGTCGTGCCCTCTGGTGTTCAAAAAAGTTATTGCATTATAGGGCATAATAAACAGAACGCAGTCTCTACCATGCACATAGTGCCATTTTTGCGATGTTTCCTCACCAGTTTTCTACCGTCCAAATAACACCTAAAGTGAACAGAGCTTATTTTTGTTTACATAAGTCTGGTGTACCTGTGCCCAGTCTGTGCAGCGGGTTGGTTTGTAGCAGAGCAGAGATGAGGTGCTGAGCATCAGCAGGAAGAGCTTCATCACCTTCAGGCCACACGATGTCATCTACACACACAATCCCACATGCTACAGTTACAGTAGGGTACATGTAATGTAATGTAACGCTACACAAGAACCTGGCTACCGCCCCAAGGACCGCCCCAAGAACCACCCCAAGGAGCCAAGTGCTGAAAGTCCAAAACTTCTGGTGAGCCAGGAACGTCCAGGACACTTCTGGTACCAGGAAGTCACACACCTGAACGAGAACCTGTTAGGAAAATGACTGTACCTTCAGATAATGGATGTAATATTAGGAGTCCCGCTGACCCTGGCTTGTGACGCTAGAGGCCAGCGTGACTCACTATTGTGGCGTGAGCTTGCAGCGCGATCGCACATGTGCCAGCCCAGATTTGGCGCCATACGTGCAAGTGGCGACACCTGTTGGTGGGGTTATTTATGTACACCCTTGAGCCCACACAGGTGACGCACTGTACTCGCTTGGTTTATACGGCTTTGTTTTGGGAGCGCTCTTTCTGTTAGGGACAGAGGTAGGCTGGCGATTTGTAGATTTCCAGCCATAACGGTAACCGCTAGGGCCTAGTTGTCAGCGTAGGGCAAGCTACTAGCGCTCTCCGTTTACTGTTCTGCCTAGGCAGTTTTGCTCGCTCGCTCGGGAAGTGCACGGCTCGCCTCCTCCCTCTTGCGCCGTCACCCTTCCTCCTTCAGAGGGGGCTGAGCACTTACGGCGTTAGTTTTTTGTTTGTTTTTCCTCAGTGGTTGAGTGGTGCGTCGGTTTACTCGTCAATAAGCGATGCGGCCACCCAATGTTCTATCCCCAGCTACTGAGGTTGTTTTCTATGTTGCTTCATTTACTTTCTTTTTAGTGTATATTTAGTTTCTTTTATTTATCTCTATTTTGGTTCATAATTTCCATCTGGAGCTAACTGCATTTGAGTCCTAAAACGTTTATACTTTTGATTTCACGGTTCGCCATTGTTTAAATATGACAAACTGTAACAGAAAGATGCAATTAACACAGGACCCGGTGTTAGCTCCTGGGACTTCCTCTATGGAAGTCTCCACTCACCGCGGCACGCGCCAACACCCGGTCCGAACCCACTTTGGTCTGTATCTGCCCTCAACTTTCGTGGACCCCCACCCTGTATTTTTGACATCTCCAAGGGTCCCAGGGCAGTTGCAGACTATGAGGACAACTTCCACAAGCTGGCTGTGGGGACCGGGTTCTGTGACCAGGCGCTAAGGGACATATTTGAGCATGGCCTCAGCGATGAGGTTAGGGACGGATTGTTCTTTTCCGGACCTGAGTTCGCCGCACAACTTAGCTCCGTACCTGGGCAGCTAAGCGCTGCCTAACTCTGTATCTGAGCTCGCCACGCCCCTTAGCTCCGTCCCTGAGCTGCTAGCGCCGCCCAGCTTCGTACCTGAGATCACTGTGCTCTTTAGCTCCATACCTGAGCTCTCCGCACCCCTCAGCTCCGTACCTGAGCAGCTAGCACTGCCCAGCTCCGTACCTGAGCTGGATATGCCTCTTAGCTCCGTACCTGAGCAGTTAGCGCCACCCATCTCCGTACCTGAGCTCGCCATGCCCTGTATCTCCGTACCTGAGCAGTTAGCACCCAGCTCCACACCTGCGCTCGCCATGCCCTTCAGCTCTGTACCTGAGTAGCTAGCGCCACCTAGCTCCGTACCTGAGCTCGCCGCGCCCCTTAGCTCTGTACCTGAGCAGCTAACGCTGGCAAGCTCCGTACCTGAGCTCGCAGTGCCCTTTAGCGCCGAACCTGAGCCTGTTGCACACCGGTCATTGGCGCCAACCCCTGCGCCGTGATCTTTAGTACCGAATCCTGCGCAGTGGTCAATACCACCGACCACGCGCCATGGTCTTTAGCAATGATCCCCGTGCAGCGGTCGCTACCATCGACCCCTGCGCCATGGTCATCCTCGTTTATGTCGACTCTTGTGCCGTGGTCACTTTCGCACGCTCCGCCTACTCCCTCTCGCGCCGTCACCCTTCCTCCTTTGCGATCGGAGAGAGAAACGTTCCCCTCGCAATCACGCTTAGACAGGACGCTGTGCTGGCAAAGCAGTCCTCTTTCTCCCCGCATCCGTGCCACACTCCCGTAAGCACTGAGGAGTTCCTGTGGTTGCTCCGCGATAGGGCTTCCTCAGCTCTGCGCACGCGCGAACCCGTACGGCGTAAATTTTTGTTTGTTTTTCCTCAGTGGTTGAGTGGCGCATTTGGTTTACCCGTCAATAACCGACGTGGCCGCCCAGTGTTTTATCTCCAGCCATTGAGGTTGTTTTCTTTATTGCTTCATTTACTTTCTTTTTAGTGTATATTTAGTTTCTTTTATTTATTAAATATTATTTATTTAGTAACTAAAAAAGAAAAACATGAAGGAGGGAAGGAGGAGTGAAACTAGAAGAAAAGCAGGAAAGAAGGAAGGAAGAAAGGAAAAAGGACAATAAGAAAAAGCAAAGCAAAAACAAAGACATAAGAAAATAATGAAGGAAGGAAAGAAAAAGGAAGATAGGACAAAAAAGAAGCAGATAGGAAAGGAAAAAGGAAGATTGGGAAACCAGAAAGGAAGTAAGAACAATGAGGGAAAAGAACAGCAGAACAGAAGTAAGAAAAACGAAAAAACAAAAATAAACGCATGAAGCAAAGAAGAGAGGAAGTCAGGAGAAAGGAAAAGCAGTTAGGATGGATGGAAGGAAGAAAAATAGAGGGTAAGCAGGAAGAAAGTTAGGAAAAGGAATATAAGAAAAAGATGAGAAAACAAAGGAAAGATGTAATAAAGGAGGAAAGGAAGAAAAGAAAAAAGGAAGAAAAGACAGAAGCAGACAGGAAAATAGGAATAGGGAAACCAAGAAAGAACGAAGAAAGCACAATGAGGGGGAAAAAGCAAGATAGAAAGAAGAAAACAATAAATGGAGGAAATCAGGAAAAAGGAAAAGCAGATAAACAGGAAGGAAGGACAGAATATAGAGGGAAAGCAGGAGGAAAAAAAGAAAAGCATGAAGGAAAGAAGAAAGAAAAGAAGGACGGAAGGAAAGAAGGAAAGAAAAAAGAAGATAAGAAAAAAGAGAGGCAGAAAGCAAGGAAAAAGGGAAAATATGGAAACCAGGAAAGAAGGAAGAGCAGCAAGGGAAAAGGAAAGCAGAACAGAAGGAAGAAAATCAGGAAAACAAATAAAGAAAAGCATGAAGGGAGGAAGGAATGGAGGGAATCGGGGGAAAAAAAAAGCAGACAGGCAAGAAAAAGGGAAAAGAGAGCAGAAACAAGGTAGGGAGAATGACAAGAAGAAAAGAACAGAAAACATGAAGGAAAAGATAGAGTGCTCCGCCTCCCCACAGGCTCCAGAGTCTCAATCCTCGTCAGGGCTGGAGCTGGCCCTTTGTGTCACATGACCAAGGGTGCCCCCACATTTTAATGGGGTATGATTGTAATTACAAAACCCCATTATGTTCATCCTCACAGCAGCTAAATGGTATTTACACACTGGATACTCTCAACAAAAATAAATATTGATTCACTGATTCAGATTTTTGCATCTCACCGGTGATGACCTGGCCGAACAGCTCCTCAGGGGTGTCCCCGAAAAAAGGCACACAGCCTACCAGGAACTCGTACAGGATGATGCCCATGGCCCACCAGTCGACCGGCTTCCCGTAACCCTGACGCAGAATCACTTCAGGAGCGATGTACTCAGGTGTGCCACACACCTACGAACAGGCACCTTATTCATTCATTGAGTTACAGCTTATCACGGTAACTAAAAGAAGCTGCCAAAATGGACCACATGTTCCCCAACAGACCTGAGCCAGGACCAAGTGAAGCTGGAGTTAAAACAGCAAATAAGCACTAAAACAGTGACGCCAAAGGCTCAGACATCTCTGGAAGAGCGATGGAGCAACATTATGAACGCAGGAACAATCCAGTCGTGAGAGATGGATTGTTTTATTGTATGTACAGACGAATTAAAAAGTGTTCAGCTCAGATACACTTTTCAGAAACTGTTAGAATATAGCTTGGAAAGAAAATCTGACCACTGCAAATTGATCAGTTTCTCTGGTTTTCCTCTTCGTAGGTACTGTATGTATTTGAGTGAAATGGAACATTTGTTTTATTCTTTAAATTACTGACCAATTCCAAATGCAAAGATTTACAAGCGCATTTATTTGCTGTAGATGACCACTGGTCAAAATGACAAAAAACATTCAATGATTTCAGACCTCCATTTATAATACAAATAATAATACAAAACAAAGAAACCAAGCTTATATTCATTTTTAGCAAAACAATACTAATGCTATAAATTAGGAAAGTTCAGAAATCCATATTTCAACCATACATCACAATGCGTCTTGTACTTTTCCTCAATAAATGAGATTTAGTTTTAGATTTTAGCTGGAATTCATCAGGTACTACAATGGAATTGCTGCTGTAAGTGTTGATTTGAAGAAATTTGGAGTGGTCGCCTATTTTTTCCAGAGCTGTACAGTATCTATGAGCTGGAAATACAGGCATTTTGATTGACAGCCAGTGTATGGCTTAGTACTACAATGATATCAATACAGTTGTGACTGGAGGAAGAACTGATTTTTGTATCTTGTTCCAAACAGGATTACTCACAGATGCTGTACCTCACTTCCATGACACTGCTAGGCTGTTCTGCTGTTTATTAGCATACATGTATCATAATCATGTGTTGTGTCCCTCGAGTTATGAAACCGATAACATGAGACGTCAAAATGTCCCCAAAGTGCAGCCATCAGGTTCTAAGGGCTCTTTCACAGCAGCACATAATGGAACTCAAGTTCATTAGGGAAAGGGCCGAGATTCCTTAAGGAGGGCTCAATCACTTTAAACCTCACCAGAACCACTGCTGCACTCTGTGTGTGTGTGTGTGTGTGTGTGTGTGTGTGTTTTTTTTTTTTCTTCTGTGTGTGTGTGTGTGTGTAACCTGTTTATCCAGGAACTCTCTGGTGTCCTTCTCAATGTGACCCTCATACAGGTTAGTGGTGAGACTCATCAGCCCCATTTTAGACAAGCCGAAATCAGTCAGCTTAATGTGTCCCATAGAGGTGATTAATAAACTGTCAGAGAGAGAGAGAGAGAGGGTTACATGTATATCTGAACCACATTTTATCTTAAAATCTAACAATAAATGGCGATAATGGAACTGGGGTATGATCGCAATGCTACACTCGAGGTCGTGCTTTAACGTGAGATATTTTTAATGTGAGTTTATTTTAAGATCAACCTGAATTTGGAGAATTTGTAACACGAAATTTGACAGTGGGTGCACAGACGTCTGCACAAGACTGGAAGTGGCCAAAATAACAATGAAGATCTATAAATGTTTAGCTTTTTACATCCTGAGCCAATTTTCTGTCTTTTGTTTAGTGTTTTGGACAATTACAAAGAATTTACATGAGATAACCACACATGCCACACAAAGTTTATATTTTATTTCAGGGAGAGGGAGAGGGAGAGAGAGGGAGAGCGAGAGAGAGAGAGAGAGAGAGAGAGAGAGAGAGAGAGAGAGAGAGAAAAAGAAAGGATGGAGGAAATAAAGAAAAAGAACGATAGCGGAAAAAGTGGGGAAAAGAAAGAAAACAAGAAACGGAAGACAGAAGGAAGACAGAAAGGGAAGAAAAAAGGATATAAGGAAAGAAGAAATGAAAGCAGGAAGGAAGTATGAAAATAGAGGAAGAAAGAAAGGAAGAAAGGTAGGAGAAAAGGAAAGAAAATGGGGAAAATAGAGGAAGAAAGGAAGGAGAAAAGGAAAGAAAATGGGGAAAATAGAGGAAGAAAGGAAGGAAATTGGGGAAAATACAGGATGGATAGAAGGATGGAAGGAAGGAAGGAAAGAAGGAAGGAAGGAAAATGGGGGAAAATAGAGATGCGAAAGAAGGATGACGAAAGAGGAAGGAAGGAAGCGAAGGAAGGAAAATGAAAGCGGGAAAATAGAAGGATGAGAAGCAAGGATGGACGGAAGCGAAGGAAGGAAGAAAATGGAAGGAAAATAGAGGATGGAAAGAAGGTGCGGAGTGAAGCGAGGCGAATTTTTTGGAAGGAAAATGGCGAAAATAGAGGATGAAAGAAGGATGGACGGAAGGAAGGAAGGAAGGAAAATGCGGGAAAATAGAGGATGGAAAGAGGAAGGAAGGAATGAAGGAAGGAGGAAGGAAGTTAAAATGGGAAAATAGAGGATGGAAAGAAGGATGGAAGGGACGGAAGGAGGAAGAAGGAAGGGAAAATGCGCGGAAAATAGAGCGAGGGCAAAGAAGGATGGAACGCGAAGCGAAGGAAGAAGGAAAAATGGGGGAATAAAATACAAAAAAAACAAAAAAAACAAAAAAAAAAAAAGAGCGATGTGAAGGAAGGAAGGAAGGAAAATGGGGGGCGAAAAAAAAAGAGTGGCTGGGAAAAAATAGAGGATGATGCGGAGGAAAAAGAAGGAGGAGAAGGAAGGAAGGAGAAAGAAAAGGGGGGGAACAAGGAATAGAAAGCAGCACGAGGCATATGCAAAGAAGGAAGTCAAGGAAGAAGGAGAGGAAGAGAAGGAAGCGAAGGAAGGGAAAAGGGGCGAAATAGAGGATGGAAAGAAGGATGGACGGAAGGAGGAGGAAGGAAAAAGAGGAAAAAGAGAGGATGAAGGAAGGAAGGAAGCGAAGGAAGGAAGGAAAATGGGCGAGAGAAAATAGAGGACTGAAAGAAGAGGATGAGACGGAATGGAAGGAAGGAAGGAAAATGGGAAAAAAAAAAAAAAATAAAAACAAAAAGCAAATTAAATATATAGAGGATGGAAAGAGGAAGGAAGAAGGAAGGAAGGAAAATGGGGGAAAATAGAGGATGAAAGAAGGATGGACGGAAGGAAGGAAGAAGAAAATGGGAAAATAGAGGATGAAAAAGAGGAAGGAAGAAGGAAGGAAGGAGGAAGGAAGGAAAATGCGGGAAAATAGAGATGGAAGAAGAAGGAACGCAAGGAAGAAGCGAGGAGGAAGTAAATGGGCGAAAAATAGAGGATGGATTTTAGAAGAAGGAAGGAAAAAAGGAAGGAAGGAAGAGAAGGAAGAAGAAAATGGAGGCCCGAAACTAGAGGATGCGAAGAAGGAGGAACGGAAGAGGAGAGAAAGGAAAGTAAGGAAAAGGGGCGAACATAAAGAAATATATAGGAGACCCAAACAAGAACAATGCAATTTTTAGCTTAAAACGAACTATAAAAAAAAAATACATAACAAACTTAAAATAAACAAGCAAAAATAAAACACTGACCTCAACTTCTCTTAATAATTAAATTAAAAAAATAATAAGCAATACAATCAAAATACAAACAAAAAATAATCATCCCCCAAATTAAACATCCAAAAATATATTAAAACAGATATCTCTTTCAACCATCGTGTTCTAGAGACTCATTTTCGCTCTAAACAACCTCAAATAAAATTATAACATTAATCTAATATAAATATCTAAATATATAAGATATATTAACAGATACATAAGACAATTTGCTATTGCAAAAAATGTATAATAGCATTATAAAAGCTTTAGATATAATAGAAACAGAGACGGACAGGGAAAGAAGGAGGGAAGAGAAGCGAAGGGGAAGGATAGAGAAGGAAAGGGAAGGAAAAAGGAGAAGGATAAAAGATTATAGACAAACGAAAATAGAAGTGCAACCAGGGACTAGAGTGGAGGGAGTCGGGACTCGAATTGTGGGATGATATAAGAAATAAAAAGTTAAGATAAGAGAATGATTGAAGGAGAGCACAGAGCGGGGGTGAGCAGGGGAGCAGAGATATGGAGGAGGAGGAGAGAACATAAAGAAGTAGAAAGATAGAGCAAGGGGCGCGGTGGACGGGAGGTATTGTCTAGGAGAAGGAGGCTGGAACGAAGGAAGAAGAAGGGGAAGCGAAGGAAAATGGGGACAAATAGAGGATGGAAAGAAGGATGGAAGGAAGCGAAGCGAAGGAAGCGAAGGAAGGCAAGAAGGAAGGAACAAAAAGAAAATGGGGAAAGAAAAGCAGGGCCCCCAATTTAAGAAGAAATGAAGAAGGAAACAGGAAATAAGACAAGCATGAAATAAGGGATGGAGGAGGAACCAGAGGGAACTTACCTAACAGAACACTAACACTACTACTACACTACTAAATACTGAAAGATAAGCGTGATGATGACACATCCAGACAAACATCATGACTAAGCAGAGCTATATGAGAACTGAACCCAAACATCCCACATAGGAAAGTGGTGTCAAACCTCTGCTTACACCCCCATTTTCGGAACACTATCTCCTTGTAGATTTGCTTCTCTTGTAGCCCATCTCTGTGTATCCAGGTAACACCAACTCCCAGCCCTGCCTATAGATCCCTCACAAAGACGTCGTTTGCTGGAGTTAAACTCGGCTCTTTCATTAAACCCCATCGGCGGCTGATCGGAGCTTCGTTCCTCTGACAGGTTTGTTATCTGTAAGTCCAGCTCTAACCCAGAGAAGCTGCTGATGCTCTGTAGCTCTGCCCTTACATTTCTGACTGATCAGATTCACATTAAGAGCTTCATCATACACATTTATAATCACTGATCAAACGGGATCCTAGACTTTGGTTCTAACACCGGGATCTCACTCCGATTTACTTCAGTCGGTAGAACAGTGGATCTTAGTAACAGCCTGCCTTATAAACCCCACCTATTTTATTTGTATATTTGATATATTTGTGTTTATTGTCTGTATAATAAAGTTATTGGTCATTCTGTTCCTCGACTTCAATGGCTGAAGGGCTTAGCCTTGGGGGAACGATAGAATGGAACCATTTTACCTCAGGAAGGCTGATAAACAAATTGCTTCTGTCCTCATTATCCATTATCTTAAAATATAACAACAAATGCCGATAACAGAACTGTGGTATAATCACAATAATACCCTCGAGGTGGTGCTTTAACGTGAGATACTTTAAATGTGATTTTATTTTAAGATCAACCTGAATTTGGAGAATTTGTAACATGAAATTTGACAGTGGGTGCACAGACGTCTGCACAAGACTGGAAGCAGCCAAAATAACAATGAAGATCTATAAATGTTTAGCTTTTTACATCCTGAGCCAATTTTCTGTCTTTTGTTTAGTGTTTTGGACAATTACAAAAAAATTACATGAAATAACCGCACATGCCACACAAAGTTTTTATTTTATTTCAGGGAGAGGGAGAGGGAGAGAGAGAAAAAAAGAAAGGATGGAGGAAATAAAGAAAAAAACAATACCGGAAAAAGTGGGGAAAAGGAAGAAAATAAGAAAAAGAGGAAAGAAGGAAAACAGAAAGGGAAGCAAAAAGGATATAAGGAAAGAAGAAGGAAGGAAGGAAGGAAGGAAGGAAGAAAAATGAGGAAAATAGAGGAAGATAGGAAGGAAGGAAGGAAGGAAGGAAGAGAAATGAGGAAAACAGAGGAAGAAAAAAAGGACAAAAGGAAGGAAAATGGGAAAAATAGACGAAGGAAGAAAAAAGGAAAGAAAATGGGGAAAATGGAGGAGGAAAGGAAGAAAAAAAGGAAGAAAAAATGGGAAAATAGAGGAAGAAAGGAAGGAAAAAAGGAAAGAAAATGGGGAAAATAGAGAAGGAAAGGAAGGAAATTGGGGAAAATAGAGGAAGGAAGGAAGGAACAAAAGAAAATGGGGAAAATAGAGGAAGGAAGGAAAGAAAGAAGGAAGGAAGGAAGGAAGGCAAGAAGGAAAATGGAGAAAATAGAGGAAGGAAGGAAAGAAGGAAGGAAGGAACAAAGGAAAATGGGTGAAAGAAAAGCAGGGCAATTTAAAGAAGAAATGAAGGAAGAAAAACAGGAAATAAGAAAAGCATGAACTGAGGAATGGAGGAAGGAACCAGGGGAACTCCTAACAGAACACTAACACTACTACTAACACTACTAAATACTGAAACTAAAGCGTGAGATGACACATCCAGACAATAAACCATCACTAAGCAGAGCTATATTGAGAAACTGAATCCCAAACATCCCACATATGAAAGTGGTGTCAACCTCTGCACCCCATTTTCGGAACACTATCTCTTGTAGATTTGCTTCTCTTGTAGCCATCTCTGTGTATCCAGGTACACACCACTCCAGCCCTGCTATTGATGCACACGGCTCACTCTTCTCTGGGGAACACATGACCCTACATTTGACCCCAATGTGGACCCAGCGCTGGGTAGGAATGGCTTACTTGTCCGGTTTGAGGTCACGGTGCACCACGCCATAGTTGTGGATGTACTCGAGAGCAAGGACGGTCTCGGCGAAGTACATGCGTGCCATCTCCACCGGCAGAGCGCCGATGTGCTTCAGCAGCGTGGCACAATCTCCACCTGAAAGAGCAAGAACAAAAGATAAGAGTGTCTGCTAAATGACATAAATGTAAGTGCTGGAACATGACTGGATGTTTGTTTTAGGAGGGCAGAGCAGAAAGTGGATGAGCTGATTGTTGGAGGTGGAGAGCTAGTAAAGTGTGATACTGAGAGTCACTGAGGTGTTCGGTACGCAGAAGTACCAGCAATTCTTAAATCAAAAGAGCCAAAGGATTTGCTTCAGGCTTCTGAGGTTAGGCTAAGGGTTAGGTGTAGGAGTAATTAGCTACAGTAATCATTATGTCAATGGAAGATCCTCACAAGGATAGCAATACGATCATGTGTGTGTGTTTTGTGTGTAGTGTGTCAGACATCGTACCCTCCACATACTCCATGACCATGCACAGGTGTCGGCGTGTCTCAAACGAGCAGAACATGCTGACGACAAAGGGGTTCTCTGCAAACGTGAGAATGTCCCGCTCCACGAAGGCCTGCTGGATCTGGTTCCTCAGGATCAGGTTCTGCTTGTTGATCTTCTTCATGGCAAAACGCTGACGAGTCTCACGGTGCCGCACCAGGTACACGGCTCTGCATGCATACATTTAAAAACAAATTAACCTCCCTCACTCTCTCTGAGCCCAATGATTCTGCACTTTATTACATATCATTCCTTTCCATAATATAACTCAAACATAGCTAGAGCTTAAACACCAGCCCAATCCATTTGTACACTCCTCAATCCCATTGTACACTGGCCAAAAAAACGTCACACGCTCTAATATTTGGTTGGGCAGCCTTTTGCTTTGATTGTGGCATCGTTTCCACAAGCTTCTGCAATGTCCCAACATTTCTGTCCAGAGCTGCATTTGTTTTTCCCCAACATCTTGTACTGATGATGGGAGTTCCACTGCATTTGTTCCACTGCACAAAGTCTCCTCCAGCACATCATAAAGATTCTTAATGGGGTTCAGGTCTGGTTTATATTTATATTACAGTAGATTAAAAAGACTGTGACTATGTGGTCATGTCTGGTCAATGACCATTTTATATTTATATATATATATTCTGCAATGTGTGTGGTGGTGAGATGAGAGCGCCATCTCACCCGTACGCTCCGTTGCTGATCAGTTTGATGGTCTGGAAGTCATCTTCACCAGGCGGCTTTATCATCTTCATCTTACCCTGAGAGAAACAATTAATAACACATTCAGCTACACACACAAATATGTAATAGAAAACGTCCCTGTTTATAAGGTATGTTTGTTTATTTAGTTTATTTAACGTCGCTCTTCAGTATTTAGTCAGCCACTGATTGTGCAAGCTCTCCTACTTAGAAGAGAAAGAGAGGTCTGTTAATTTCATCATAAGGTTACACTTCAACTATGAGGACAAACGAGAACATCCAGGAAATCAATTGTAGGATTTTTAAAGAATTTAATTGCTAAATTATGGTGGGAAAATAAGTATTGGTCAATTAAATTTGCCGTTCAACTCAATACTTTGTAACATACCTTTGTTGACAATGACAGAGGTCAACGTTTCCTGTAAGGTCTTCACCAGGTTGGCACAGCACTGTAGCTGGTATTTACTGAGCCCATTTCTCCATGCAGATCTCCTCTAGAGCAGTGATGTTTTGGGGCTGTTCTACAATTTTCTCCTGGCTGTCCTACAAACAGCTTTTAGGTCTATAAGAGCCAATGGTTTGAGTTTGTAGAGTCTGACTGTTTGAGGCGCTGGACAGGTGTCTTTTATACAGATAACGAAGCGTCAAACAGGTGCCATAATACAGGTAATGAGTGGAGGACATGAAGGGCTTTTTAAAGAAGAAGTTACAGCGTCTGTGAGAGCCAGAAATCGTGCTTGTGTGGGTGACCAAATCCTTTTTTCCACATGATTTACAATTAAATTATTTACAAATCCTACAATGATGATATCCTGGCTTTTTTCTCATAGTTTGTGTAGATATGATGAAGATTAAAGAACTCCCTCATTTTTCTAAGTAGGAGAACTATGCAAATCAGTGGCTGACTAAATACGTTTTGCCCCACTGTGTGTGTGTTTGTATATATATATATATAGTTTGAGGCCAATCAGTTAACCTAACATGCATGGACATAGAGAGGACATGCAGAATCCACACTGAAGGAACCCAGGTCGCTCCACCTGAGATCAAACCCAGGACTTTTTCGCTGTGAGGCGATGGTGCTACCCCACCGAGCCACCGCTCAGTGTGTTTTATACATCTTTTACTCATCTTTAACAGGGATGCCAATAACTGTGGAGGAGCCTCTGTGTGTGTCTCAGTTTGAATAAGCTTTAGCAGTGTGTACGGTGTGTGTTCTGACCTCTGTGGAATCATCGGTCTCGGGTGTGAGAGGTCCCTCGCTGTCATAACTCTCCAGGTTAACCATTGCTAAAAGATCAGAGCTCACAGTTTAGGAAACCACATCTAAATAAAGCAGTGATGATAAAATATCAGTCCATTTATTTCCATTTCATTTCTAAACCAATGAAAGCTCACGATGCTAACTCTTCCTCACTCTAAGCTCACGGCCTTTCCTCCTTCTCACTCCAAGCTCATGAGTCCCAGTTGTACTGATGCTCCAGTTCTCTGAGAAATCATTCTGTTTATTATTAGACTCGGTGAAACGTTCACTAAAGCACATTACACACAGCTCGGGAATAATTAAGAGACCACTCCACACCTTCTTAAAACCAACATCCCTACTGTACATGTATAGCAGCAACTCCATTCCAATATCTGATGAGCTCCAGCACAGACACACGACTTCATTCTACTGAACGAGCTACTGATTAGGTGATCCCACACTGAACCAAAGCTGTGGCTGAAATATTGATTTCGGAACCTTAAGAAGTTACAGGTTCTGGGGAAACATTCCCACAATTCCATCTTAAGTTGAACGCATTATAAACCGAGGAGTTTAATATATACTCTACATATCCATGGGTCCCAATCACAAGGGGGCGCCAAACATAACATGGGTTTTGTCTCTTCTGCAGTGTAAAATAATACACACACAAAAAATCTGTATATAAAACCAATTAAAAGATGCTTCACTCAAAAGGAGTAGGCACTTATTACACATCATGAATCAATAGATAAATGCCCAGCTTATGTTTTAGCTAAATGTTAAGCTGTCTTGAAAGAGAAAAGGAAGCAAAATGAAAAAAATATATAAAAGGAACCCATGAGATCCTAGGAGAAAAAGAAAACAGCTTAAATGAAATCATTTTTTGCTAAAAACCATTTGCAAAAATGTTCACGCAAACACCTACAGTACAGTCAAGGAAGTGGTCTCTTCATTGTTGCCAGAGCTGTACTTAATGTTCTCTGTATGTCCTCATTACACCATATTCCAGAGGCAGTACAGCAGAACATGGAACTCGACCTTACTGTTTCCAAAAAGCCGTTCGGATTAGGAATTGTTTAAAACAGAACCTAAGTCATTTCGTCACACCTGCAGGTGGATATGTGTGGACCGGTTCGATCCAGTGTTCAAAAGCATACACTTTTGTTCGAATCCGAGACATAAACATCGTTCGAGTGGAATCCCAGTTCCAAAGTCAGACCATCAGATGATGGAGGTATGAGGTATGAGTATGATCATGTGATCTGTTTGCCTCACCCTCCAGCGGGTCTCTGGTCAGGCCTAGCTGGCTGATGATGTAGCGCGGGATGTCCGTCTTCATCAGGTGACCCTCTTTGGCGTGATCCTCAGCCGCCTCCAGCAGGTGGTAAAACTCCTCCGGATTAAACTCCTACAACACAGGGGGCGCATCTGAGTCTAACACACGCTCCATACTGGGACTCTGGTGGATTCGGGTTGAAGATCCTGGACTGTGAATCAAAAGGTCCAGGGTTCAAATCCCACTTCTGCCAACTGCCACTGCTGGGCGGAGCCCTTATGCCACACGTGCTGGACTGTACTGTGTGTGTGAGATCAGCCACTGTGGATGAGGACGTCCGCTGAATGGCTGACTACAAGCATTCGTATTTTCTACACCAGTCAGGTAGTCAAGAAGGAAGGACAAAGAAAGAAAGAAAGTAAACAGAAAGTAAGAGAAAGGAAGAAAAAGGAAAGAAAGGAATGAAGACAAAAAGGAAGGAAAGAAGGAAGGAAGAAAGAAACAAAGAAAGAAAGAAAAAGAACAAAAATGGTAAGGAAGGAAAGAAGAAAGAAAAAACAGAAAGAAAGAAAATGAAAGAAAAGAAGGAAGCAAGAACAAAAGAAAAAAAGAAAGAAAGAAAGAAAAAAAAAGAAAAATGGGAAGGAAGGAAGGAAGAAAGAAAAAACAGAAGGAAAGAAAACGAAAGAAAGACTAAAAAAAGAAAATAAAGAAAAATGGGAAGAAAGGAAGAATGAACGAAAAATCAGAAAGAAAAAAAACATAAGAAAGAAAGAAGGAAAGAGAAAGAAAGAACAAAAGAAAGAAAGAGAAAGAAAGAAAGAAAGAAAAAGGGGAAAAAGGAAAGATGGGAAGAAAGAAAGAAAGAAAGAAAGAGAATAGAAAGAAGAAAAAGAAAGAAAGAAAGAAAGAAAAAGGAAAAATAAAGAAAGACAGGAAGGAAGAAAAAAAGAAAACAGAAAGAAAACAGAAAGAAGAAAAAGAAAGAAAGAAAGAAAAAGGAAAAATAAAGAAAGACAGGAAGGAAAAAAGAAAGAAAACAGAAAGAAGAAAAATAAAGAAAGAAAGAAAGTAAGAAAGAAAAAGGAAAAATAAAGAAAGACAGGAAGAAAGAAAGAAAGAAAACAGAAAGAAGAAAAGAAAGAAAGAAAGAAAGAAAGTAAGAAAGAAAAAGGAAAAATAAAGAAAGACAGGAAGGAAGAAAGAAAGAAACCAGAAAGAAGAAAAGAAAGAAAGAAAGAAAGAAAGAAAGAAAGAAAGAAAGAAAAAGGAAAAATAAAGAAAGACAGGAAGGAAGAAAGAAAGAAAACAGAAAGAAGAAAAAGAAAGAAAGAAAGAAAGAAAGAAAGAAAGAGGAAAAAAGGAAGACTGAAACAAAAAAAGAAAGTAAGGAAGGAAGAAAAAAAGAGAACAGAAAGAAGGAAAAGGAAGGAAGAATGAATCAGAGGAAGGAGGGAGGAAGCGTACCCATAAGTGAGTGTCTGTCAGTGGTACTGTGGTCCTCTACTGTGAGAGCAGCCTGGAGCTCAGACAGAAGCTGTACTACACTAACCTGCTGCAGCTTCTGCTCATTACCATGTCCATTCACATTACTACAGTCAGAGGGGCTACAACTTTAGAGCTATAAATAACATCTGTTTTTGAGGTGAACAGACAGATGTTACACACACACACACACAGGAGGTGAAGTGGACGTTCAATCTAAATGCAAATGTAATCACAGGATTGTTCTCTCTGAACTCTGGACTCTCCTCCAGTGAGATCAGTCCCTAAAGCTCCTGCTATCTAAGAGCACATGGGCTTTGGGATGCAGTGGAACTCCAGTGTGGCTTTGAGTGTCAGTGCTTTGAGCTAATCAGCGTCAGAGAGGAGAAAAAGAGTAAATAACAGACTCACCACACACTCTGAGACTCACAGAGTGAGATAACAGGCAGTGTGTGTGTTTTACACATTAGCTTGATAAAGTACCACTGAAACGTCTGTGTAATGAAAGAAAGGCTAACGGATACGTACGTCACGACCGAACAGGACAAAACTAACTAGCCGGCTCTTCGTACCGTACGTGACAAGATGCAGCGAGAAGTGACTTTAATGTGGTCAGGGTGCCTGATATGAACATCTGATTTACTCAGGCTGTAGGTAATTCCACAAACTACGCCTGCCAACCACTAGCTGCTCTGCTCGAGGTGCAGAGGCTAAGTCACAGCGAAATGACAACATCAGCAGCCACATGAAAGGAACCTGATGGAGTTGAGGTCAGGGCTCTGTGCAGTACAGCACGCTAGTCAAAACCAGATTACTGCAATGCCCTTCAGGCAGGTCCTCCCAGGAGTGCAATCAGACCTCAGAAACGGACTCAGAATGCAGCAGTAAGGCTGGATTTCAGTTTCTCATGGCACCCCACTGCTGCTTTCCCTTCGCTGGCTCCCTGTAGCTCCCGCATCGTGTTTAAACCCTGACTCGAAACTCAAATGGACTTTGAGACTCCAGATTATGTTAGCGCTCATGCACTGTTTGGACAGGATATGTGCATTAGGCGAATCACAGCCTGGTAAATCGTGAGTGTAAAGTTTTCAACCCTCAGCACTACGCATCACAGGAATGTCCACTATATACTATACTATACTATATTACTATATACAGTGGTGTGAAAAAGTGACTTCCTGATTTCCTATTTTTTTGCATGTTTGTCACACTGAAGTGTTTGGGAACATCAAACCAATTTAAATATTAGTCAAAGACAACACAAGTAAACACAAAATGCCTTTTTTAAATGAAGGTGTTTATTATTAAGGGAGAAAAATCCAAACCTACATGGTCCTGTGTGAAAAAGTCATTGCCCCCCCTTTGTTAAAACATAACATAACTATGGTTTATCACACCTGAGTTCACCGTCTCTAGCCACACCCAGGCCTGATTATTGCCACACCTGTTCTTAATCAGGACATCACTTAGATAGGACCTGCCTGACAAAGTGATGTACACCAGAAGATCCTTAAAAGCTACACATCATGCTGAGATCCAAAGGAATTCAGGAACAATTGAGAAAGAAAGTAACTGAGATCTATCAGTCTGGAAAGGGTTATAAAGCCATTTCTAAAGCTTTGGGACTCCGGCGAACCCCAGTGAGAGCCATTATCCACAAATGGTGAAGACATGGAACAGTGGTGAACCTTCCCAGGAGTGGCCGGACAATCAAAATTACCCCAAGAGCGCAACGACGACTCATCCAAGAGGTCACAATAGACCCCACAACAACATCCAAAGAACTGCAGGCCTCACTTGGCTCACTTAAGGTCAGTGTCCATGCCTCCACCATAAGAAAGAGACTGGGCAAAAATGTCCTGCATGGCAGAGTTCCAAGATGAAAACCACTGCTGAGCAAAAAGAACATTAAAGCTCGTCTCAATTTTTCCAGAATACATCTTGATGATCCCCAAGACTTTGGGAAAACATTCTGTGGACTGACGAGACAAAAGTTGGACTCATTGGAAGTGTGTGTCCCATTACACGATGGCATAAAACGGAACACAGCATCAGAAAAAGAACATTATAGCAAACTAAATAGGGGTGTAGTGTTGATGGTCTGGGGCCGTTTTGCTGCTTCAGGACCTGGAAGACTTGCTGTGATAAATGGAACTATGAATTCTGATGTCTACCAAAAATCCTGAAGGAGAATATCCGGCCATCTGTTCGTGACCTCAAGCTGAAACGAACTTGGGTTCTGCAGCAGGACAATGATCCAAAACACACCAGCAAGTCCACCTCTGAATGGCTGAAGAAAAACAAAATGAAGACTTTGGAGTGGCCTAGTCAAAGTCCTGACCTGAATCCTATTGAGATGCTGTGACATGACCTTAAAAAGGCCGTTCCTGCTGGAAAACCCTCCAAAGTGGCTGAATTACAACAATTCTGCAAAGATGAGTGGCCAAAATTCCTCCACAACGCTGTAAAAGACTCACTGCAAGTTATAGCAAACGCTTGGTTGCAGTTGTTGTTGCTAAGGGCGACCCAACCAGTTATTAGGTTTAGGGGGCAATCACTTTTTCATCACAGGGCCATGTAGGTTTGGATTTTTTTCTCCCTCAACAATAAACACCTTCATTTAAAAACTGCATTTGTGTTTACTTGTGTTGTCTTTAACTGATATGACTAATATTTAAATTGGTTAAATTGTTCCTGAAACAGCTGGCAGCTGGTGCTTCTAGTGGTAATGGAAGACGAGCATCAAGCTTCATCTCCATACTGCTCCTAAGTGTTGGAAGGAACTTCCAGTGGCTCTCCGAACGGCAGAGTCTCTTTCTGTCTTCAAACAGCGGCTAAAGACTAGTACAGCCAGCACTTCAATTTATGGAAAACACACACTTACTGTTCCTCTTCTTTATGACCCTTTATTTTTAACTACATCAACTCCTAACAGGAGTTAGCTGATGTTCTGGTGGTGCTGCTTACTTATACTTCTGAAGAACACAAAGCACTTCTGTAAGGTTAAATGAGACAGTGAGATATGTAGCGTTGTACGTAATGAACAGGGACGCAGCAAAGTCTGATCTTCACAACATGGTTTTTTGAGGTGAGCTGGAAAATGTTACAAAGCCATCTCTAAAGAGTTTGGACTATCTAATAGGGTCACTACATCTTTCTCTTGTCTAGTGATTAGTAAGACGTCTCACCAGACACTCGAGGAGCCGTGCAGGACGAGAGATGATGAAGAGAAGCTTCTTACCAGGTCTTGTGAGGAAGGTCAGTCAGAACTCTCCGACCGCTTCATAGCCTGCGAGGAAAGAGAGAGAGAGAGGAGGAGAGAGAGAGAGAGAGAGAGAGAGAGAGGGAGAAGAGAGCAATTTAATTTGATTTGCTTACGTGACTTAAAAAATGAGGCTGAGTTCAGGGAGGACAAGAAGCAACTACAAAGAGACACGAGTGAGGACACACAGTCACGCAGGGACAAGAGCAGAGACACCATACATACATCTAGTGACAGTGAGAACCTAATTCAGTAACAGACCTGATGAGGTCGACCAAAAACCTAAACGCTCAAATCATGAGATATCACACCCACACCACATTAACCAGACTGCTTACTGCTTACTGAGGCATTAATAAATCATCCACAGACTAGGAATGGAGGTCTGACCCTCTGGGCTAATGACTCTCATGTCCAGCAAACTATTTTCAGTTAGTGGGAACAGCTGGGGAGCGGGTAGTAGGGCGGTCCTGCCTGTCTACACTGTGTTATTGCCTTAACCAGGCCAGGGATTTCAAACCTTGACCTTTGGTCCATAGTCCAGTACCTTACCCGCTAGGCTACCACAGTCCCACACAATCATATAGGGACTACGGAACGCCAGAGGTTCACAAACTTTCATCTCAATCTAATTCGAAAAGACAATAGCGGGTAACGATGCACTGCAAACATGATGCACTGCGATGCAAAAATGGGAGAGAAAGAAAGATAGAAACAAAAACAGACAGGAAGAAAGACAGAAAGAAAGAAAAAAGAAAGAAAGAAAAAAAGACAGAAAGAAAAAAAAAGAAAGAAAGACAGGACGGAAAGAAAAAACAAAGAAAGAAAGAAAGAAAGAAAGAAAAAGAAAAAAGAAAGAAAGACAGAAAGAAAGAAAAAGAAGAAAGACAGAAAGACAGAAAGAAACAAAGAATGAAAGGAAGGAAGAAGGAAAGAAAGAAAGACAAAAAAGAAAGAAAGACAGAAAGAAAAAGACAGAACGAAAGAAAGAAAGAAAGAAAGAAAGAAAAAGAAAAAAGAAAGAAAGACAAAAAGAAACAAAGAATGACAGGAAGGAAGGAAGAAAGACAAAAAAGAAAAAGACAGAAAGAAAAAGACAGAACAAAAGAAAGAAAGAAAGAAATACAGGAAGGAAAGAAAGAAGAAAGAAAGAAAGAAAGAAAGAAAGAACAAAAGAAAGAAATAAGGAAGAAAGAAAAAGACAGAATGAAGGAAAGAAAGGAGGAAAGAAAAAAAAGAAAGAAAGAAAGACAGAAAGAAAAAGACAGAACAAAAGAAAGAAAGAAAGAAAGAAAAAGAAAAAAGAAAGAAAGAAAGACAGAAAGAAACAAAGAATGACAGGAAGGAAGGAAGGAAGGAAGAAGGAAATAAAGAAAGACAAAAAAGAAAAAGAAAGAAAGAAAAAGACAGAACGAAAGAAAGAAAGAAATACAGGAAGCAAAGAAAGAAGAAAGAAAGAAAGAAAGAAATAACAAAAGAAAGAAATAAGGAAGAAAGAAAGAAAAAGACAGGAAGGAAGGAAGAAAGAGAAGAAAGAAGACAGGAACGAAGGATAATGCATAGTTTAATCTGATTAAAAATGCAGCTCCAGGTTTGCAGTCATTCCCATATGCATAGCCTGTTCTGGGTGAGAATCCTAATTAGACAAAACAAAAGCAGAATAAGAGTCACACAGCCACAGACTTTGCACTGACAGAGTAAAAAAAACATACTGAATTTGAGAAATATTCCACAGAGGTACTGCACTAATGGAATAGGGCATTTTGTTTATAATTTTTAAGCTAACGTCTATAGTCAATCCATTTAACTGAAAGGGACTAAAGTATTTTACTGTTAAAAAAAGGTGCATAGTTTTCATTGTTGGCACTACAGAGATAAAAAGCAATGTCTGTGTTTCAAATGTGAAATCAATAACCATGACCAGAATCGAACCCCTGAAACACAGGCAGACAGACATGAAGGCACGGAAAAACACACCAGACAGTCGGGATAGATGAAGAGTGATGATAAGGCAGACTCACATCATGCAGCAGCTTCTCCAGGTTCTCCTGCAGCTCGCAGAAGTAGACGGTGGTGATGAGGCCGTCGCGGGATTTACACAGGCAGTCGCGAGACAGCTCGATGATCTGATGGTGGATGAAGCTCAGCACCCCGTCGGCCAGGGGCAGCACGTTCTCCGGAGAGAAGCACTGGATGAAGTCTGCTAGCCGCCCCTCCATCTGAGCCGTGGCCTGACGCGGAAACAACACTGCGACATTTGCTGGTTCGTATCAAGGCCTTGTAAACCGAGTACGGTTTTTACAAAACAAAAAATGGATGTGATTTATAACGTAGCGGGACCTTCACACCGAGTGCTCTATGTGTGTTTTTTCAAACACTGAAAACTCCCTGTCTGCTTTTGCTTTCTTTAATTTGATTTCTCTTAATGTGTAGGAGATTTCTTAAAGGAACTTTAAAAAACAAAGACACGAGTGAAGATGAGAGCAGGAAGCTCTAGTGTGTTTTTGTGATCATGAACAGATCAGAATGCTCTTAGATAAATAATCAGACACTTCCATCCATCACTGGGAGCTTTATCTCCATCATTCTCCAGACTGTCAGTTCTATTCCACCAGATCTGTTCTTTAATCTCCATGTTCTTAGAGGCAGCCTGTTGCTCGTTCCATAAGCTCTCTGAGCTGTTCTGCCCGGCGACC
>JAJAGP010003374.1:21885-75857 GCA_025084515.1 Ancistrus triradiatus | reverse complement strand
TAGTAGCAAATGACTCATTTATAAGCTTGGCAGTCGATTCTCTGAATCTCCGATTGAAAGTAGTAACAATTGACTCCTTTACTAAGCTTGCACCAATTAATAGGCATGGGATTCGATTTTGCGAATCTCCGATTATAAATAATAACAATTGATTCATTTCTTAAGGTTGCATCTATTAATAAACTTGGCAGTTGATTCTCCGAATCTCCAACTCAAAGTAGTAACAATTGACTCATTTACTAAGCTTGTACTCATTGCTGTGCCTGGGAGTCGATTCTGTGAATCTCTGATTCATTATAGTAGCAAATGACTCATTTCCTAAGCTTGTACTTACTTATAAGCTTGGCAGTCGATTCTCCGAATTACCGATTCAAAGTAGTAACAACCGACACATTTCCAAAGCTTGTACCTATTAATAAGCAGCGGAGTGAATTCCCATAATCTCCGAATTAAAGTAGTAAAAACGACTCATTTCCTAAGCGTGTACCTATTAGTATAACTGAGAGTTGGTTCTCCGAATCTCCAATTCAAACCATTTACTATTGACCCATTTCTTAAGCTTGTACCAATTAGAAAGTTTGGGAGTCGATTCTCTGAATGTCCGGTTCACGCTAACGGTTTCGGTGAGGCTGATAGATTAATGGATGTATGTAAATATTTAAAATAAAGTTCTCCACGAAGCAGCGAAGGTAATGACAGCCCTTGGCTTTATGTTTTGGCCACTTTTAACTGTATAACTTACCAAAAACGGATATATTAGAGAAGTAAAACAAAGGCAGTAATACGCTTTATTTATGCTAGCGAGTAAAACGGGCATCGATAATACAAGCTTCCGAATGAGTGAAAAGAAAGAAAGTATGACAGTAAACTACTCATTATGTAAGCCTGTGCTGTCTAGCTAGCATGAACTGAAGCACATATAAATAAAAGTATCTTTAGCTATTAAAAGATTAAGTGTCTTATCCAGATGTTAGCTCTCATGGTAAAGATACGCAGTGTATTTACCAATTCTTAAAATACTGGAGTTGGAGTATAACTAGTCATTCCAGTGCTTTAAGTCCTTGAAGACCTGATATTCAAATGAACACAGGACAAGATCACCAGAAACATTTAGTCTAGTTTACTGATAGTGAGACGGTCTGTTGGGTATACACCTTAACGTTATTATTATTACAGCATTCTGGACTTTTGCCTGTTACTAAATGATTTATTCAGAATACACTGATGTAAATGAACTCCGTAATGTAGAAACACCACTTTTCTGCCTGGAACCATGCATTAATTAGACACTGTGGAATAATGCAAGAATTTTTGGACTGCAATGTGATTTGTGATCTAACGTGGTGCTGTAGGAATTAGACAGCTGTTATGGTTCGACGGATGTGAGAGGGTTTCAAGCTGCGTTTTTACAACTATTTATAGATATTTGTAATAAATACATAAATTGTAAGCTGTGTTCTGTTGCGACCACAGAAATCCAAGCCTTGTTTGAGCAAACCAAAGGCGACAGCAGCAAGGAAAAACTCCCTCAATGAGAGGCTCAGAAGGTGCAACCCATTAGGGATGTTTGATACGAACAATAAAAGGATATCTCAATATTTTCTGGCTCGTTATCGATAATTGGGCTAGGGGTGGGCAGTATCTACCTCCGACAACGCTGGTGCTGTCTGTATTTTGTCTCCTGGTGCAGTTTGTTCAGTCATAAGTTCGGTCCACTTGCGCAGTCGTCTGTCCTACCTGGCTTCGTGACGCGCTGAATAGGAACTCGATAATGTCAGCTTGCACATGGTTCAAACAAAAGGTAAGATTTGATCGAAGGCGATGCCTATCGCAAACCTGTGGAACAAGTAGCGTAGAACTTGTACATGAAGGAACACTTGAGAGACGCAGTTCTTTTGGAGCGTTTGTGTAAACCGTGTGGAGCTGTACTGTGCCAACGTGCCACCCTGAGTGGTTCCTATGTGAAAAAGTCAGGGTCCTCGTTGACGAGGCGTACAGGCGGCAGCTTGAGCGCCATAAATAAGCTGACAGGCAAAGAGTAACTACTCGGTTCTTCTCTACCGGTCTCTGTTCTTGCCCGAATGGGGAAGTTCTTCATCAGCCGAGCCCACACACGAATTCAGAGGGATGTGGAAATCGGCGGGACCATTGAAGACGACGCGGTCAGCGGGACTCGACTGAATGGGACAGGAAGGGGAGGAAGTAGTTTTTTTTTATGCCTCGCTCTCCTAGAAAGACGTTCGACGATAAATAAACAGCTGAAACATAATACGAGGGAAGCGGCGCAACAATGCGGTCGGGCTTCAAAAGTGAAGCGGTTTTCCGCCTATTAGAAACCTCGCGGTTATTTGACAGGCGCTCACGCCAGAATGGACGATGTCCAAGCGCGCATTTCTTCTCTAAGCATTGTAGTCCGTGGAATGCGTCGAAAAATAAGGGAGAGTGAGAAACCCAGCACACGCTTACTCATAACCGAAACGACCTGTACGAAGGGATTAGTGTGCATGTGATGTAAGATCTGCCACTCTCGCTTCTCCAGGCGCGCCAGACCGCGGGGGCTTTGCTATTAATAGCGTTTCGGTCCGCTGGCACGCTTCGCTAGTGTGCTGAGAACATACGGACGTGGGAACTAACGAGTGCAGCGTGTGCTGGAGAAGTCCAGCAGCCATGCTAAAGACCACCTGAAAGATATCAGAAATGTCATGCTACTGTTAAAACAGGGCAGATGTTGAGTCTCGTGCACATCTGGGAGTTGGAACGGAGCTTAAAAATGAAACGGGGGCTTAGCTGAAAGTTTCCAGTCGAGGCCAGAGTGCTGGACAGGCTCAGTGGAAGCTGGGGAATGGCGCAGCGCGACACCGTGTAAAATGTTTAATCAGAACCTGTTCTAATTTCTGCTTTAAAATCAGGCCGACCAATCAGAGCTCGGTCGCCGGGCAGAACAGCTCATCGCTTATAGGACGAGCAACAGGCGCCTCTCAAACATGATATTAAGAAAAGATATGCGTTTCAGCACTCGTCCATTTAACAGTTTCCCACGTTTCACCTAGGAGCAATTTGTAGTTCTGCAAATACAGAATTTAGTCCGTGTGTTTCTCTACATGCTTTGTTTATCTCCTTTACTCTGTTCTCTAATGGTTAGGACCATTCTGTGGGGGTCTTGTGGGGGTCCTGACCATTACAGACCAGAGTAACGGAGACGAATAAAGTATATAGAGAAACAAATGGACTACAGTCTGCCATTGTAGCTGTAATTGTTTTTGCTGGGTATCAGGAGGCCTACTGCAGCTCTTTGCCCCCCCCTCCTTCCCACTAAGCCCGTTCTGTAAACATTGATAAGAAAGGCACGTTAATTATGTTTGGGAATGTGATCCAGAGAAGATTGGACGGGACTTTTGTGTTCCTAGACTGACGGTGCATTAGGTTCGGTGTGGAATTGGACGTCTTCTAATCTTCTAATGAACATTTTGGTCGGTTCTTGAACAGCAAAGCTCATAAAGAATTGGAGAACTTGAGCTTAACTCCATCAGACATCGCCGCGATGAGCCGGAATGCCAACTGCAAGTCGGGGCCTAGTAGTAGTTCTCGGTCGTCACTGATACAGATTAGGCCCGAGGATGAATGCAGGGTCTTGACCTACATCTATAAGCAGAGAGCTAAGCCTGTCAAACAATCCCACTAATACTCTGCACATGATCGCGCTTCGCCTCGCAAGAATACAGAGGATAAAGCCTGCCTACGAGCCCAGATCTGCTTAGGTGAGGATCGAAAGGGAAAGGCTTGTGTGTTAAAGTCTGGTGCAGAGAGGCACATGTGATGGGTTGGCGTCGGGCCACTACTGCTGAGACTGCTGATGAAAGCCCGATTTTGCTGAGATAGAATCTGTGTGGAAATCTGCCATGGGAATTGCCTGTTATCTCGTCAAGGGTTTTGATTTCTTTTTATATTTGGCGGACGCTCTTACGACGAGACTGGTCTCACCAAGGGCGGGAGGTTTCCAATTTAAAGACAGGTTTCTACTTTTATGTGTTTTTAGAGCCCTTCACTGTTGACACATTTTGTTTTAGACTCATTCCAGTAATGTCTGATGTTTCAACGTCACGGGTTTTATTTAAGGGCAGCGAACGACCAGCCGGAGTGAACAGGTTGTTACATAGACAGGTCGACTAGGTGGCAGTGGGGAGCTGGCATCGATTAAGGCAGGTGTGAAGAAAAGCAGCTCTTCTACTAATCCAACTTCGGTCGTCTGAAACGAGTCAGAAAAAGTGAATCCAGTCCAGGGGAAAAACTGCGCACAATATGTAAAGCTTTGCTTCATTACAATAAGAATATTTGCCTCACGGACGAACATTTATTTGTTTATTTGTCCCTTGAAAAGGGTAGCCTGAGGTGGAATTTTTAATTTAGGGCCGTTTATTTGAAAGCGATATGGTGCATGCGTTTGCCGATATAACTGCACTAATAAAAGAGCTAACAATAGCGGAAGTCCTGATCCGCGTTAAGCTATGGAAAAGTAAAAACAAGCACCGTGGTGGCTGTTAAGGGGGAAGATGTTAAGGATGAAGTCGCTGGTGGCGCTTTTTTTTTTTTTCCCCCCCCCCCCCCCCCCCACGGATGTGTGTTGGGGGGTGTTTATGCAGACGAGACCACACGTGGGTGAGGGAGGCAGACGAGGGCAATGTTACTCGCCTTCTGCGTGGCCTTCCTTCTTGGCTGGAGTTCATTTTGTCTGATGATCCAGTCGTGGAAATGGCAGCAAAACTCTGAAGACAAACATGGACCCGAGGTATGTTGCCGTTTCGTACGCGGTTTCTGCTCCACGGTTTCTGCCGGTGCGAGATAACCTCGTCTCTGTGGGTTGTGATCGATGGAACGATACGTGCGGGGACTGTCGAGGAGCGAGCGTTCGCTCGCTGGATTGGTTGAAGTGATTCGCAGGATGCCGCCGCTACGGAGGCGCGATCTTTATTTTGTGGTGCAGTAATATGTAAAAACAACAAACAGAACATTGCTTCGAGATCAGCAAAGTGTAGAGATGCCAAGTGCACCTGAGTTGCTGTGTGAGAGGCTCCCTGTGTTCTCACACACACACCACACACACACACAAACAACACACACCACAGCATCCTGCTCTTTATTGGTTCTGACTCACAAAGAGCTCGCTTTATGGTTTGAACAACCACATCATTCACAGATCCCGCTTTTTAATGCGGAGCTGCTGCCGCGTTGGTTATACCACAGGGTTAGGCCACGGTTTAACCGAAAACCACAGCAGAAGGGATGTGTAAAAGGGTCACATCAACAAGATTTTGGGCAGGCTGATCATTATATCGCATGAAACTGTTTTGTAGCCTTTAGTATAACTACGCTTCCCAATCACAGTTTAAATCTACTAGTATATGCCACAAGCAAGCCAGTTGGTCCGTTCAGCATCTGCCAGTGTTTCTTGGGCACATTCTGGGCATTGTTGAGTCAGGCTAGACGCTGGCAGACGGGCTTCGAAAGCTGCTGTATTTTTCTGACTTGTTTTGTACACGTGAGCCACGTTAAAATACAAAGAAAAAAGTCATTATTTAATATATAAATTAATATATAAATGAAAAAAATGGAAAAAAAATCTCTTAACTCTTTGTTGCTCCGTAAAACAGGTGTCAAAATTAAAAAAAGGTTAGCGTGTTACATGCCCTTGAGACGAGTCGTATACGACAAAAATGTACTTTTGTCCGGGCTCAAACTTCAAACTCGGTATTTAAGCATCTCTATCTCTTATTTGGGGACAAAAACGTTGGTTTTACCAAAATAAAGCCACGCCAGTCTAGAAAAAGGGAATGCTTTAAATATCCGGATTTATAGGCACAATATCGAGTAAAGTAGATAGAGGTTGGTATCAGTGTCAGGACTTGAACATCAGGTATAGGTATCGGACTGAAAAAGTGGCATTCTGCGCATCCCTAGTTTAAAGTGTTTAAAGGCGATCCGCATTATCTGTTCATGGTAGTGTTTCTGTAACTGAGCTCACTCCCTCTTGGTTGGTGCAGCAGTGAGGTGAGTTTATTTTGAGCATTGTATTGCGTTCTGTGGTAAATAGGACATCGGAGCTCAGGGCGAAGTTCTCTAAAAGACCCTCATAAAAGGCACTGATTAGAGTGGCTGGGAGTGAAAGACCCCTCCATTCTTTGTCTCCTGTTCCTGTAATAGTGAACTTCTTACACAGGACTTCTGGTGCATGACAAGGCTGCAGTAATAAATACAAACAAAGGGAAAGCCTGGACTCCTAATAAGCCTGTTGGCGGAGCCAGCGCTCATTTAGGGAGCCTGCAGAAATCGTCCTGGGCTTCAGTGGTTTACGAGTCTCGCCACTACAGTCGACTTTGCTAATAAAAGGAGCTGGAAAAAATAACAGCTGTGGAGGGTTCACAAGTCTTTCAAAAAGCCCTAAGAACATTTTTGCACTGTAGCTTTGTTTGTACTTTTGTTAAAGACAGCTCAGTGAACGTCTGCAAACCAACCACTGTGCAGAATACGAAGATTAGGACCAACTTCGTGAGTGAGCTGTTCCACGACCGGCTTAAACTGGCCACTGACACGCTCAGGAAACCTTAAAGGAATCATCCTACGTATATATATTATATACTACTTGTATTTTTATTTTTTAAATTTCTAATTTTTCTGCATGGTCTTCGCTGCATATCTGGTCCCACAGGTTTCGAGATATCTGCACCAGATTCCAGAGTGTTCGGTCTGATTGTGCGATCCAGGCTTGTATACAGCTTTTTGATTGGGGACATTGGTTTCTGCTTAGCTACGCATTTTTTCCCGAATTTTTCTTCCCATGCGAATCAATGGGGTGCAAAAGTTGTTCTGGTATCACAATGATACAAATACACTAGTAACACCTCACCAACCACATGGGCTACCATAGCAACCACCTAACAACCACCTGAAATACCATAGCAATTGCTTAGCAACACCATAACCACTATGTGAGATACCATAGCAACAACCTAGCAACCACTTACCAACCATCTGGGACACCATAGGAACTACCTAGCAACAGCATAGCAGCCACCTGGGATACCATAGCAACCACCTAGCAACAGCATAGCAGCCACCTGGGACACTATAGCAACCACCCAGCGACACCATAGCAAACACCTGGAATACCATAGCAACCACCCAGCAACACCGTAGCGACCAGTTGGGACATGATCGCAACCACCTAGCAACACTGTATCAATCACCTAGCAACACCATAGCAACCATCTGGGACACTACAGCTACCACCTAACAGCACCATATCAACCACCTACAAACACCATAGCAACCACGTGGGATACTATAACAACCACCTAGCAATGCCATAGCAACTGCCTAGCAACACCATAGCAACCACGTGGGCCACTATAGAAACACCATCATAACTGCAAGGGAAATCATAACGACTTAACAATGACTTAACACCATAGCCCTCTACCAAAGTGTTGCAGCTTGTTGACCACATAGCAGTAGCCTAGCAACCGGAATCCACTATAGCTGTGCGACCATTCTGTGTTTTCTTCTGGAAACACACTTATCTAGTTCATAATAACCTTCAAACTGTTACCGTTTCAACATTTTCCCGACAATTTCCTTCCAACACTACAGTGTACCAAGTGTTATCATTTCATAACTGCAGAAATGAAAATAATCCGCTCGAGTTTAAGCCATGAGAAGAGTTTAACGCCATCCCCTAAAATCAGGCTCCGCTCTTTTTCCACTCAAGAACCTTCTTTAGAATCTCTCCCTAGAACCAGCGTCCGTATGTGCGAATATTAAGTTGTACTGATTTTGCTATAAGGCTGTTTGGTTTGAGTCTGTATTGGTGGTGCAGATTTGTGTTGTCGATTGGTGCTCTCGGGCATTATGGCAGCTCAATGAGGCTGAAGGACACCGTGACCCAGTACAGACGGGTATAAAAGTCGGCACGCTGGGTTGCCATTTGGTCCTGGGAGCTGGTCCTGTGGAGGGTCCATCCTGCAAGTTTCCACCGGTGAGCCCTGATAGAAAGCAAGGACAGGCCTGTATAAGTGTACATGTTTATTTTTGTACGTCTTTTCTATCGTGTTGTTAAATCTTTTGTGAGATTTTCTATTTGCAGTCTCAATTATGAAACAAAAATGCTGCTGTTTTTTTGGGGGTTTTTTTGCTCTGAAAGGAGGACATTTACAGTCTTGACCTGTTCTGGGACTTTACCATGGATTAAAATAAGCAGTTTCTATTTCGAGTCGACTGAAAAGTAGGCTGAGCGAAATTTATACGTACTATACTGCAGAAAGGAAACCGTTCTCGTTATAAGCAGGGAAAAAGTGTGTCTCTACTGTTTTTGTGTTTTTCTCCACTTTATAAAGAGGTTGTGGTTTTTGAGCATTGTCTTAAAACGAGGTCAGCATAGCCCCGTTGGTTAGTAGACTGAACATTGAACATTGATCCTGCAGCACAGAGAGCTAAAAATGGGTTAGGGTCAAATCAGGAATCCGTTTAAGATGGAAAGAGCTTGTTGTTCTTTAGATCCACGTTTTTGTAGTGCCCATTTGGTCATGAAATATCCTGGTACGAATTCCTCCTTGTCCTCGATGGCGAGGTTTTGAGGGATCAGCCTTGTTTGCGAGATTTTTTCGGATGACACCCTGCTATATTAAAAGAACGTCTAGGTTTAATACCACATGTGCATTTTATCAGTTGTTTCAGTGGAACTAGTGGAACTTAGATACTTCTGTCCACTCTAACTCTTTTACCTCGACTGTACCTTCACCCCCCCTCAATGGATCCTGCTCCCTACCTTATATACCCCCTTCCTGTCTGGAGATGGCAGATTGCCCAGTTGCCCCTGTATCGATGGAGGACGGTCTGCAATCGAAGACAGTGGATGACTGTTGCGCTGACGACCAGGACTTCATTCCAACATCTCCCAGTCCGAGGGAGCTTGATGCCGAGCAGGTACTAGTGAGCTTAGCTTGCTCCTCAGAAGGATGGTCCCTGGTTATGGCCAAACAAATATCGTCTACACTTTGTAGTCAAAAACTGTTGTTCTACTGGATGGGCATCTCTCTGGTCACTTTATTAGGTACACCTTCCTAGAACCCTTGATCCTCAGTGGCATAGATTCAACCAAGGTGCTGGAAACCTTCCTCAGAGATTTTGGTCCATAACATCACGATGGCATCACGCTGCATAAGCGTTATGGAGTTTAAACGATGCTCAGTGGGTATTACAGGCCCAGAGTGTGTCCCCAACACCATTACACCCCCACCACAGCCAGACCTGTTGATACAAAGCATTTATCACGTTGTTATGCCCAAATTCTGGACCCTACCATCCGAAGTCGCAGCAGAAATCTTATATTGTCCGATTTGGTGAGCCCATGCCAATTGTAGCCTCCAGTTTCCAGGTGTGGTCTTCTGTTGTAAGCCAGCTGCTTCAAGGTTGGACGTGTAGTTTGTTCAGAGTTACTGTTGCCTTTCTGTCTGCTTGATCTCCTCTGATCGTGGCATCAGCGTGCATTTGCATCCAGAACTTCCCTCAGTGGATTTTTTTCTCGGCTCGGTGAAAATCCCAGGCAGATCAGCCCAATTATGAAATTCCTTGAACAACATCCCACGTTCAAAGTCACTTAAGTCTTCCTTTCGATGCTCGGTTTGATTCGTCTAATGCTTCAAGTTGCTAATTAAAGTGGCCGGTGATTGTGTTTTCTGATATTTCATGCAAATATAACTACCACAATACATTTAAATACAACATCTAAACTGGAGAACCCTAGAATAGTAATAATAAAGAAAGACTACGTAGCAGTTTGCGTTATTTTAAAGCGAATTTCCTCTGTTTGATCTTTGCTACTCCATTATTCATCAACACACTTAGGATAGACTGGCCTCGAAACCTGAGCTGTTTAAGCGCTGCGTTAAAAGCCCGAGCTGGTAGACCATTCGGGCGTAAGCGTTCTGCACTTGAGCTCGTGGAAGGAAGGAAATGTCCAGGTATTGAATCTAAGCTGAAGCTGTAGGTCCCTGATATTGCCTTCTTGTTCAAGAGTGTCGTTTAGTGGTCGGATTTTGGCGCAACAAATCCACAAGCGCTAAACAGTTTCCTCTTTATTTCCGTTTCCCTTCATTCTCCCTGTACAACCATTTTACCCTCTGAAACCTCGCCCGCCCCCAGACCTCCATCCACTCCGAGGACTCCGAGCTGGAGAACATCATGGCACATCACCCACACAAAGCAGGGCTCGGCCAAAATGGTCAGGCCGACGACTGGGAGAGCCCACGGGCGGCCGCGTACTTGAAGGTTCCCGCCCCGGATCCTCAGGTCCCGGCAGACCCGGAGCCTAAACACGACGTTCTGTTTGGACATGTGGATCCGACGTCTCCAGTGAGCCCTTCCAGGCCCAAGAGTCCCTGGGGTCGCTTTGATCCGTATGACTCCACTGAGGTAACGATCAGGGTCTGGAAGCACGGAAACCCGGACTTGGTACTTGTTGCAGGCTAATTTTGATGTTTAAAGGCGTTTTGCAGTATATAAGAGAGCAAACTTCATGGGTCTGCTGCGTGTAGGCTGTCTCTGAACGCCGGTGGTCCCTTCTGCTTGTAATTTGGTTTAATTAAAGGTGGCTGAAATCCACCCAGCAGCAGGAATGCGGAGCTAAAAACAGCCGACTGGAAATCGTTCTGTAATTCATGCATTCTGCTCGGCTTGTCCGGTTTTCTTTGTACGCCCAATGAAAGTCCCCAACTCTGCATTCACCTTCTCTTTTCCGTCACTTTATTTCCAGGACCAGGATAAAGAGTACGTCGGGTTCGCGACGCTGCCGAATCAGGTGCACCGCAAGTCGGTAAAGAAGGGCTTCGACTTCACCCTGATGGTCGCAGGTAAAATGAGGCCTATCTTTTTGTTGCACCCTCGTGCAGGATCGTTATCTCTTTACCTTCTCACTGGTGCTCATAAATCGGTCATGACCACTTAGGGGAATCCGGCTTGGGAAAGTCCACCCTGGTCAACAGCCTGTTCCTCACAGATCTCTACAAAGACAGAAAGCTGCTCAACGCTGAAGGTAATCCTCCCGAGCTCACCTTTAGCCGCTGGATTTCCAGTTGGTTTTCAGCAGAGTGAGTTTGAGCGTTGTCCTTTCCAGAGCGGATCACCCAGACCGTGGAGATCACCAAGCACACGGTGGACATCGAGGAGAAAGGCGTCAAACTCAAGCTCACCATTGTGGACACGCCAGGCTTTGGGGATGCAGTGAACAACCACGAGTGGTAACGCCCAGCCCTCAGGATCTTGCTCTTACCTCTTATGAGCCACTTATAGATTATGTAGAGACAAATGTTTGTGGACACCCCAAACATGACCAAAACACAGGTATTAGGATGGAGTTTGCCCCCCATATTTGCTGCTACAGCAGCCTTTTGGCATTCCAGTGCATTTTAGGGTGTCTGATTGAGTTGGAATTGAGGTTCTGTTCAAGCCAGCCATGTTTTTAATCAAAGTCAGCACTTTGTTTAAGGAGAGCATGGCAGGAAGTTCAGGAACGGACTTGAGACGTACTGGGGTATCAGTACGACTCATTCTGCTGCCTAATGGGATGTCCACAAACTTTTGTCTATATCTTCATAGAAAAATTCCAAACCTCACAACTTTGCTGTGTCCTCGCTCAAGGAGGGCGTTTCGAAAACTAGATCTGCATTTTCAGAAGGAACGACCATAGCGCTTGAAATGTGGCAATCCGAGGTAGCGTCCCAATACTTTTGGCCACGTGGGTTTGGTAGAGCTTGTGTATGTATTATAGGGACACAGGGGGAACAGATTTTCAGTGTGAAAATGTATCAGAGTTTGAATTTTGTTGGTTAGAATTTGAATCTAAACATCACCTCAATGCATTCCTGTGGGAGATTTGTCATTTTTAAGCTTTTAAAAAGAATCGATTTCTAGGTCATGGGCAGAAGGATGTTTGTCTTAGGAGTGGGTTACTACAGACATATATACCCAGACACCGCATTGGCTGCTTCGTCTCGTCGCTGCGATGCGTCAACTTGTCCACCATATTGGTCCAGGCAAGACTGGCTCATAACCAAATGCAAGTGAGCGGAGGAGCTGCGTTTTTTTTTTCTGGATAAAAGGCACAATAATCGGATTATTTCTCAACCGAGTTGTTTTTATACTCGAGGCTTTTGAGTACTAAAGTTTTGACTCCAGTTACTTCGAATATAAACAGAGCAGGAGTGTGTATCAGCCTTAGGCAAGTTAACGTGGTGGAAAATTATTCCTTCACAAAAAATAGCAAGAAGTCAAGCATGGATTTGAATTATTTTCCTTGGTTAATACGTGATTAAGCATCCCTTTGTAGTTTAATGTATGAAATGTGTAGAAGGGGTTCTTTTTGTGTTCTCGAAATGGCTTTTTCTCTCATCGTGCTCCTTATTTGAGCTTTTATTCTTGCCCCAGAAATAGTGTATAGAAATCCAACAAAATCAGACTGCATGTTATTAACCTATGAATACATTAAGATGTAGTCTAATAAATAATATAATTCATGTAGGAATAGATACAGTAGTATATATTTGTAGTATAAATAGTAGTAGAATACAGTATATAAAATAGTGAATACTATATCCTACAACTATTATATTACTATTTATACCACATACACTGTGTACTATTGCTAATCTATTATTATCATTGTTTTATTAGACTAGAATCAGACTTTTTTTCCGGTACAGTCTTTGGAGAATTGAGACGTTGCCTGGACCAATATGGCGACGACGCTGACGCACGATCCAGCAGCCGATGCGGCGTCTGGGTATATTAGGTCTGTGTGCGTTACTGCTAGCTGCGTTTGGGAACAGGCCTGAACCGACATGCTGTGAACTCTGGGAAGTGTAGTTCACCGTGCGCTCTGTGTGTTTTCAGCTGGAAGTCGGTGGCAGATTACATCGACCAGCAGTTTGAGCAGTACTTCAGAGACGAGAGCGGCCTGAACCGCAAGAACATCCAGGACAACCGCGTGCACTGCTGCCTCTACTTCATCTCGCCGTTCGGACACGGGTACGAGAACGCAGCACCTGAGGGTGACGCAGCTCTCAACTCTTTCACGAACCTAATACACACTTGAAACAGGATTTGTGGCCTTCACACTCGTAGACGCAAATTAGTCACACCCTGCAGGTTTCACACATGCAACAAATCCCTCAAGCGATGGCTGTGGTGGAATTTCAAACACCATGTGAGCTACTAGAACTTAAAATAGATTCAGATTGTTTTGACTGCATGTAGTGATTGGGTAAATTAGGGATTTGAGTGCGATCTGAGTCATAGATCTGAGACTCGAGACCCATCTCTGGTCTATGGTAACCTTACCCGTGATCCCGTCCCAGTATTTGACTTAAGTTTTTTGTGTTGTCTATTTTATGCCTTAATTATGCTTAAAAACAGAGCAGAAATAACTTGTGATTTCTAATATTTCCATATTGTTGTGCCCCTCTACCCAGCATGTAAAGTGTGGAAAATTTTCACTGAGCTCTACCTGGTAAATTACATTTAAACCGGGTTAAAACGTTAACGTGAGAGGTAATAAATTGGTAAATATGAAGGAGACAGTTCATAGCTCGTGGTCGCCCTCTACTGTACATGTTTGGTACTTAATTTTGTCAGAGAGGTCCCAATACGTCACTACGCTTTTCTGAGCACATCGAGGATATTTTCCGTGCTCAAAGAATGGCATGTTTCATTATATAGAGTGTCATTAGTGCTGTGGATGAAGTGCAGCACATTTTGAATAAAAATCTCAAATTTGAATTCAAAAGTATGGGGCATTATTTGAATGCAAGTTCTTAAGGATCCATTGCTAATGATGCATTTTGTCTGCAATCACATGCATGGTGATAAATATCGTGTATCGTTAAGATGTCTGTAAATGGCGCGATATAATATTTTTACCAGATCGGCCCACCCCTAATATGTAACACTGTTACCTAGAGTCCCAGGCGACTAAACGTGAACTTGTATTCCCGATAAATAAATATATAATTTGTGCAAGTCTACGCCGTTGTGTTATCTTGTTCTAACTCGCTGTTTTTGCCTTATTTGTTTGTTTCTGTCCATGTGTAATGACCTGGTCTGGTTGCTTGTTCCCAGTCTCAGGCCTTTGGATGTGGAGTTTATGAAAGCCCTACATGAAAAGGTCAATATCGTGCCGGTCCTGGCCAAGGCGGACACCCTGACTCCCACCGAGGTCAAGAAAAAGAAAATCAAGGCAAGATTTCATAAGAGAAGCTGAGAATATGAGCGATATCTAAGCTATAAAGGTAGAAAAATGGGCCTCTTTAGCTCAGACTAAGTTTTTAATGATATTTGGATCAAAGGACTGGGCGGTTCATGTAAACAAACTTGATCCTGTGGTTGTTAAACCATTTTTTTGGGTTTGATTTAATGTAGCTTTGGGATCACCGTCCAGCCGTGACCTAGCTGTAGCTTATTGTCACAGGCAGTCAGAATTTCGTCAAAATATCTCAGTAATTGATGGTTCCCACGGCCTCTGGAGGACAAACAGCCCCAGAAATAAGAGCCTCGAAAATAACAGTGGGAACTGGATCGGTTTCTGTATAGATGTTCAGTTTGTTTGTTTCCAGAAAGCTCTGATTTTTGTCTCCAAGTTCCAGTAGCATCTAGCGGATTTAACGTGCTTACATTTGTGGTTAGAAGAAGGAAAAGGCTTGTCTGTGGCATGGCACGGAGGAGGGTTCTAATTGTAGATTTGGAGACTAGATGACACAAATGACTTCGTCATCTTCTTGCTGTCTGAATGTGGTACTTTCTGAGATTCTAACGTCTGTCTGGCAGATCCGGGAGGAGATCGAGCAGTACGGGATCAAGATCTACCAGTTTCCTGATTGCGATTCGGATGAGGACGATGATTTCAAACAGCAAGACCAGCAACTGAAGGTGCTGTATTGAGATCAATCCATTTTAATCACAGCTTTGTATGTACATTTTTGTCCCAATACTTTGCCCACGTGTGGGTTTGTGTCCCAATACTTTTGGCCACGTGTGGGGGTTTGTGTCCCAATTCATTTTAGCCATGTGCATGTTTATGTCCCATTTATTTTGGCCACTTTTGTTTGTGTCCCAGTACTTTTGGTTACGTGCTTCTGAATCTTTCTGTCTTTCCTCCCTCACCCCTCGTCTGCAGGACAGTATTCCGTTCGCAGTAATCGGCAGTAACACGGTGGTGGAGGCGAAAGGGAAGAGGGTGCGGGGCCGCCTCTACCCCTGGGGCATCGTGGAAGGTAATTTGCGCTAAGAATAAGAGACGTCATGGAATAAAATGTAAAGCTGGCTCAGTTTTTAGAGGCACTTCTTGAATCCTGGGTGGTGTTTGCAATGTACATTCCGGTGAAGTCTGGGTGGTTGACACAGTAAATACTGTATGATACCCGTTTGTGTGTTTTCCAGTGGAGAACTCGGCACACTGTGATTTTGTGAAGCTCAGGAACATGCTGGTGCGAACGCACATGCAGGACCTGAAAGACGTCACGCGGGAAACCCACTACGAGAACTACAGAGCTCAGTGCATCCAAAGCATGACACGCATGGTGGTGAAAGAGCGCAATCGCAAGTACGCCCCCCCACACACACGTTTCATTCAGCAATAGCTGGCAACTCACTGCCTTTCAATATATGTTGAATCCAAGAACTAGTCCACCAGAATCAGATTTAAAGCCCATAGAGTACCTCTGGTCTCTGATTAAACACAGTAGCCAGGAAATGTTTGAATAATCGTCCCCTCTTTAGAGCCACTAGAAGAAACTTGACTTTATTTCAGTAAATATCTGTCTTCAAGTTTATTCACATGGTTTCAACATTTCATAAAGTCAAAAGCTGATCCAGACCAATGCTTGCTAATGAGTTGTTGTTGTTAAAAGACCATCTAACGTTTTGACATTTTTATCTTTGCTTACCAGGAGTGTATACAGGTATTATTGTTTAAAATAAAGCACTATGTGCAAAGTATGTGAACTATGGTAATGACCATTCAACGTCCTGCTTCAGAGAACGAAATGCAGACGTTAGCATTAGCATAGTCACATAGTAGTTTACATACTTTGCACATAGTTCTTTATTTTAAACAATAATATTAAAACACAATGAGAAAACATTTGGCGTTTCTTCCTCCACGTTCTTCCTCCTCCTCTTAACTCGACATTTTTTGCTGCTAGTGTCACTAAAGTTACTTTGACCGCATTTTGGAGCTATGGTGTTAATATGAGGTATATTTTCAAAAGAAAACCAAATGCAGACTTAATTACATAACTGATTCACAGATGCAGCTGAAAGCACGAGTGGCGTTTCAAGTCTGTTTAAAAGCCAGATTTACATGTTCTGTTATAATTTAGCATAGTTTTTAATTTCCCAGCCGATAAAGTGAACAGACTGTTTCTCCCTACAGCAAACTAACCCGAGAGAGTGGCACAGACTTCCCCATTCCCGTGGTTTCCAATGACAACGAGACGGAAAAACTCATCCGAGAAAAAGACGAAGAGGTACAGCACTCGCCTTCCTCAGACAATCGCCATCAACCTCTTGTTCCAGAAGCAGAGCCGCACTCGGATGCTCGCGCAGATCCGAACGCGCACGCTAACCCTCCAACAAGCCAAATCAAATAGAACTAACAAAGGGTTTCTTGTGGGGCATCAGTGCTAATTTATTCTAGTTTGTTTGAGATGCAGTTTTCATTTATTTATGTATTTATTCATTCATATTAACTCATTTACTTATGGAAGGCCATAAACTACACGGCACAGCTGTGACAGTTTTATAGGCATTTGCCAAGAATCATATACCATGAATGATGTCGGTCTACGATGGTACCATCATTACCTCTGTGCACCAGTCCGGACGGTATTTTGGGGCCGCATTTGCACTATTCGTTATGAAAGCTAACCCTACATCATGGTTGGATGTCTCTTTTATCTTGATACAGTGTACTCAGGCACCAAAATCAACTAGAAAGTCTCAGAAGATGGACAAACTGCATACTAATGAATGTTTTTGGATACTTAGCCAGTCTGCTACTGACCAAAAATATCTATCCCATTAGTCTTTACTTGTATAGGTCCAAATGAAGATATTTCCATGGTAGATTTGACGTGTTTCACTTCACAAAAGGATGTTTAATTGGCCACCTCTATCAATCACAGCTGTGGTAAAATCAGTTATGCACAGAGGTGGCCGCTTTTCAAATGCGGTAGGCGTGTCCGCCATCTTGTGCATCACAGCGCTTCTGTAGTGAAATCTAAAGGTAGTTTGGAAAAAGCATTCGACAAAAGAAGTCGTAAACAGTTTGAAGCAGTTGTTTCTCCGGCTAGCATACTCGTAGTTGAACGTAAACTCGCGGTATAATACTGTAGATATGCGTTGTATATGAAATACTGTGGCGTTTGTGAGGCGAACTTAATTTATCCGCGGCATCGTGCAGTACCGCATTTGACCGTCGGATTTTCTGTAGAAACCTGCGGAGGCGCTGTTGAGCAGTGAGACGTTATGCTGTTATTTTCAATCACATTCGATCGTGGCTTCTAACAATAAACATTTAATTAACAGAAAATTATGTTTAAACAATCCCTAGTTCAATAAGATATAAGTTATGATGTGAAACTAGTGTTTAAGACTTGAAAGCCTGCACATTAAAGGGATGCACTTTACGCAGATGGTACAAGGTAATGTATCTCTCCAAAATTGCCCTGGCATTTAGTACCAGTATTAAGGCCACAGCAAGTTTGTCAGTGTCATAAGGATAGATGTGAAAACATTTTTTGTCATATCTATCTTAAGTTAGTTTCCAAACCTTTGCATAAGACTGTATATGGTGAGTATTTTTGATTACCAACCTTGTTTGAGCGCATATATAAAAGCCAGATAGTTAACATGGTATTAAGGTAAGTTTTAATTTAGGTCTTATACACATTCCCAGAGGTAAACAGAACTCGGTAGTTCATGCAATATGGTAGCTGATTATTTATTTATTTATTTATTTTTAATATCATTATGTTCTATTAAAATCTTTCAAACTCACTGATGTCAGATTGGTTCAATGTTCAGTGTTCACAAGCATGGTCACTTCCCACCCCAATTTTCGAGGTGTTTGGCCCTGTTTTTTTAGCTTTGTTGTGTCTATCAGACAGAAAATAAAACATATAGGTTGTCCCTTATAGGGGAAATGCAACACAGAAAGATCAATAACTTTTGTGGATGCATTGATTTTTCAATTCGCTCTGCTGTGGAAGTGAGGTTGCCAAAATGAATTCAGTATTTTTTTTGTTTTGTTTTGTTCCGCTGTTAATCAGATTTTTAGTACTTGGTTACGTGAGGCACACACAGTTATGTGTCCAAAATGGTCCCCTAATCACCGTATATAGCACTGTTAACCCTTAGGGAACAGAATTATATAGAACTTGGTTCATTACTGTGCGACAGCGGATTCTGTAGCATGATGTAATGGCTTGTACACATAGTGGGTCTAATCAAAGTAGGTAATTAAATGAATACTTTGCCTGAAAAACCTATCATTCTGGTAATTTTTGTTTGTTTAAAGAATTATTAAAAATAATAATAAATGCACTCTTACCACGTCACTAGTGCTTTAATGAAAAAAATAATTAGTGTTGAAGCAGAAAGCGAGAGAATGTGAATAAATGTGAATCGTTTGATAACACTGGTGCAAGTATAAAATATATATTTAAAATAAGATACACCATCCGTAAATTGTGTATCGTCATTGTGGCCTTATATCAGGTAGTGCAAACCACAGACGCTTTGTGCTTATTGCTCAAAACGTTGCATTTGGCCAGTCACAGCACAAATTAATATTGATCCTTCAGTCGCACAGCATGATAAGAAGGTATTGATTCTGTACTATCACATGCTTATTTATCGCATGCTAAAGGTTAAGCAGGCCAGGAGTGCAATCATCCAGAAGAAAGCTGGTTCTGTGGTCATGTGATTAGAGCTCTGTATTGATGAGTTGGCTCATACTGGACGAGTTGGCTCATTTTTTTTTTTTTTTCTGCCTTCGTTTGCAGTTGCGCCGGATGCAGGAGATGCTCCAGAAGATCCAGGAGCAGATGCACACTCAGAAAGAAGCCTACTAACCCTGATGCATGTGCCATCCATCTTTGCCAAGGTGCCACTTCACTGCCTGACCTCCATACCCGAGACATCACCGACCCCTTGATCTGACGTCCTTTCGGCTCCAAATCGTGCAGTGAGGGCGCAGTGGCTTTGGGAAGCCACTAGGTGTCATTAGGTGCCAGTTACGTGCAGATCCATGCCAGTCAAAGCGACAAACCATTAGATACAAACAAGGGGTAGTCGAAAATAGACACAAAGCTTGTTGTAGTCTTGTAGTTTGTAAACAGATTGGCCTTAATTCTAGAGAACAAAACGTAGTTCCTACCTAAATGTAAATTAAATTAAAAGTAAAGCAAACCCAGACGTTAAAGACTCAACAACTATGGTTATGTTATGAAGTTTTTATATAGTTTGTAAAATATTTTCTTTTAAAAGTTAAAAATATTTGTTTTGCTTTGGTTTGTTTGGTTTTTATTTAGGGCTCTATTTGTGGGAGCAATACTTACAATCCCCTTAATTCTTTCGCTTCGTTTGCTCATAAGCCAGTAGTTACTTTATTAATCCCCTGGAATGTTATAGGAAGCTGTAATAGGTTCATAGGATTAAAAAAAGAGTGGAGTTATTTAATATTTTCTACAATATGCAATGTTATTTGTACTTTTTTTTCATGAATGCATTCACTGTACTTGATTATGTACTTGATTTTGTTTGTAAAGCTTAAAAAATGGTCAGTACTGTTGTTTTCTTTAAAAAAAAAAAAAAAAAAAGAAGTACTGTAGATTTTTTTGTTAACAAGGCTGATCTGTTGTCGATTCCACTCCGGAAATGAGGTTCCAGACTTTTGCGTTTATTCCGGGAGACCCAGAGAGATCGCATGTATGATAGGATAAGCTTACTATATAACATAATCTGTCTTAATAGCTAGGAATATTTGTTTCTTAATCACTAAATAGCGTGTTTAGTGAGGGGAGAACATTAAAACGTGCACTCTGGACACTCCAGACCTAATTTCCATGCAGTTCCTCAGGTGTACTGTGAATAAACGTGAATGCGCAGGTCGAATTGGATCTTTGATTTGGATAAGCTCCCAAAATTTGTCTGTTACAACAATTGCACTGATTGAAAGCAGTCCTAAGTAATCCTAAAACATATCGTTTATAGCTGCCGCGTTTATTGAGGTGTCCACTGTGATAGATGTGTCTACGGGAACTTGAACGGCCTTTTCTCGCAACAGTACCTTTACTTTTAATGAAAGGGTTGAACTTAAATAATGTCATGTTTTTGTTTATGATTATTATTATTATTGGAAATTTAGCCGGGGTCTCTTAATATAAGGGTTGTATTTACACAGTTGTTTATTTTGAAATGATGATATTTGCTTTAATGTAATTTAATATAGTGATACATCTGAAATATATTTCCTAACCAACTTTGGTTGAGGCCCTGAGCTTTTGTTTTTATCCTGATTCTGTCTTGAGTTTGCTTTCTTGACCCTGTGCTTCTTAGTCCATATATACACTCGCTGGTCACTTTATTAGGTACTCTTTGTAGGTCTTTACGCCAAATTCTGATCCTCCGTCCGAATGTCGCACACAGCCATGTGCTTTTCTTGGACAGAGATTGGCCCGGAAAAGAGAAAATATCCAGTGAAGGCAGTTTTCAACATGACTAACCTTGAAGCACTTGGGCTACAATAGCAGAAGTCCACTCCTGTCAGCCAAGAACAGGCAACCGAGGCTATGATTGGCAACAAACTTGGATAACAGAGGTGAAAAAACGTTGCCTGGTCTCGAATTCTGGGTGACAGAAATAAAGTGGCGGCAGTGTTTTTTCACTTCTATTGTCCAATTTTGGTGCCACTTGTAGCCTCAGTTGCCTGCTCTTAGCTGACAGGAGTGGCACCTGGTTCCCTCACTGGATATTTTCTCTGATTCAGACCATTTCTCTGTTTCGTAAACCCTAGAGATGGCACTGTGTGAAAATCCCAGTAGATCAGCAGTTCTGAAATACTTGTACCAACTACCATGCCACGCTCAGAGCCCTGCGATTGGCTGACTAGATATTTGCTGTGACGAGTAACAGGCAGTTGAACAGGCGTACCTAATAAAGTGGCCGGGTTTATATATGGTGAGGACCAAGTGTCTGACACCACTAGTGAACATTGTGATGGTACTGGATTTTTCTGTTATCAAGTGACCCCTCTCCACAGGCTGTAGGTCTTTAAGGATTTTTTCTGGTGTTAAGGTGGGTGTTCAAGTTTTGGGACCTGCTGGAGTATGAATCTTCTCCATAAAGATCCAAACCAGGATTGTCCAAAGACGTTTGGCCCTAGCTGCGTACATTATAGTATGCTTTATAATGCTCTATAGTTATAACGTAGGGGTACGTGTGAAGAAGAATGACTAAAGCATACACTTTGAAATAATAAAATTTCATCTCACCTTGTGTCCCTTATATAATGTAGCTAAAAATGTTTGTAATGCTGTGCAGGTTATCTACAGTCAATAACGAATAACGTTCAGTACTTTGGGATATGGTCAATGGTAAGTCTGTTCTCATAGTCGACGTCTTTGTGGGAGAAATTTAAGAAACAGCAACCGTTGTGGCCAGTGGCGAGTACCTACCGCCTGGAGCGAGGATGGCAGGTATGAACTGGTGGCAGGTTACTGGGCACATGCAAGAGTGTTGAAGGTGAACCGAGAGAACAGAAATGTTTAATGCTTATTACAGGAGTGCACCAAGGGACTGCATAGTTGGAGTGAGCAAAGGAAGCAATGGAAGAATTCGTCTGGTCAGGTAAGTTCTGCTTTCTTGTACATCTCATAGAGGTGAGCTGTTTACTGAGGGGGGCACCAGGGTGTACTGTGGGATGAGGAAATCTTGGGCGTGTTAACTATTACGAGGAAAATATTGCAGCTTCTACATGTTGTCTTTAGTCTCATTATTGGTGCTGACCGCATCATACAATACAGACACTATACGGACAAAAGTATTGGGACACACCTCAATTGTTCAGTCCCATTAGGTTTAGGTGTGTAAAATTAAGCGTCTAGCAATGGGTTATTGTACTTTAACAACAGGATGGCATCGTTACAACTGGTGAAATTTCTTCCCCCGTCAACTTATTGAACAGTGGAAGCATTTAAGAACCAGTGTCAAGAAAGAAAGGAAAAAATCCCGCGAACGACAGGAAGAAATGCTACTGAATCTTAAAAAAAGGAAGAAATGCTACCAAATCTTAACGAACAAAGGAAGTAAGACATGTTATGGAATCTTAAAGACTGTAGAAAATTCTGTTGAATCTTAAGGAAGGAAGGAAGAAATGCTTCTGAATCTTAAAGATAGAAAGAAATTCTACTGAATCTTGAAGAAAGAAAGTACTGTGAAATCTGAAAGAAAGAAAAAATGCTACTGAATCTTAAAGGAAGAATGCATGCTACTGAATTCTAAATATGAAAGAAAAATAAATGCTACTGAATCTAAAGAAGAAACAAACAAAAAAGAAAAAGAAATGTTACTGTATTCTAAACGCCTCAATTGCACTTTGTTTGTTTGTTTGTTTTTTGGGTGTCTCGGGTTTCAACAGGAATGTGTCACAGCATACTGTCAGATTTTAAATCGAGAAAGAAAAACAGTAAAATAAATAAGCAATCCAACTTTGCTGGAACAGTTTGGACTTTTTTTTTTGCCTTTCTATGTTCCATAGAACACCTTTGGGATGAACTAGAACGGAGGCTGTAAATCAGGTGCCCTCACCCAACTAAAGGGTCTGAATGTTTGAATGGGCAAAATATTGTAGAAACTCCTCTAACAGAGTGGAAGTTGTTCCATATTGATTCCTATAGATGTAGAATGGGCTGTGTGTGTGTCCCAATAATTTTGTCCATCTAGTGTCTTGTACTGAATGATATCCTAAATCAATTTGCCCCTGGCTAGGACGAATGCAGTAATCCGAATCCTTTTCCGCACAGTTCGTGTGTGGGTGGCTGTTTGTTTGAGAGCCTTATTCGTGCCTTTAGCATACTTGGACTGGACATCATGAACTGTCAAGCTAAATATTAGCTTAATATCCCTAACTGACCTGGGTCCTACAGTAAATGGAGCAGAAGTCATTCGTTGCTTCTAAAACGCTGAGGTTCGGCGACCAAATGCCCCATTTATAATAAGTTTAAATTAAATAAACGCAAGCTAACGACAGGGACCGACGCTAAGGTTGTGCTTTGCGCGTGGTCTTGCATCACTGTTTATTAGATTAAGCAGTGTTGATTTGTACCAGCCTTGGTAGCCGCGTAGGTGGTGGATGGAACAAAGTCTGTTCGATACCAACGTTTTCTGTTAGTTCACCATCCCACTTGCCACCTGATACCCATATCTGGCAATCACACACGCGTGCAAGCTTCCGAACCACAAATGTACCCAAGTGAAAAGTGACTTTTGCTCTAATTCATTCTTGGTTCGAGTTCAAATACGTTAGCGCTTATCATTCGGTTACGTGAGGGGGGAACTTGGTTTTATTTGAAAATGTCGAGCGATGCCGAAATATCGCTGTGGGAATCCTGAGTATTTTTGCGATGTAGATTAGAAAAGACACGCAATAATTTCTTCACATTTTAAAAAGGAGGCTTTATTTACCAAGTAAAACCAAAGCAGCATGTTTTACTAACGGTTTTGTGTTTTCTAGACGCCATTCTGACCCTGTTTCTGAGGTACCTCTGTACCAGGCTGTTGTAGCAGTTCCGTTTGAAAGGCTAAATCTAAAATATAAAAATCTATTGAATAATGGTATTTGGTTTAGAAAACTAACAAGAGGTACTGTGCTTGAACTCTGTCATGGCTCGCTCTCTGCCACCGAAATGCTAGCCAGAAACTGCTAGTAAATATTTACTACAGCATTTATGTTTAGATTTAGTCATTGCAGATGCCTTTATCCAGATAAAATTTCAAAATCCAAGCAATTAGAGGTTCTTTGTCAATCCTAGGTAAACTTTTATTTAGTTCACAGAGAGGGAGACCGGTTTCTAAATATGAACTGCGTGGTGGCGGTGTTACCAACAAACCCATTAACATTAGCCTTTCTGCTATTAAGGAGCCGAGTAAACAAACTACCATCATCACAGCGCTACAATATTATGCATTCTATCTGCTGTTTACACTAATTTTCCTAACATCACGAGAAACGAATGTTTTCAATCTGACAGAGTTGAAAACACTTTGTACACTAACATGCAGTGGAGTGAAAGTAAAATCTTTTTAAGCTGACAGTAGTTGAGTTAAATGTACTTTGTTACTGATACACAGTGCTGATAGCTGTCCATTATCCTGATACATTAATAACACAGATATCAGGCTGACGGAGAAGAGACTCTGACCTCGCTGTGTAAGCTGTAAATGACACAGGAACTCCTATCAGAAAGAGATATCAGACAAGTCGAACCATTGATATTTATTTATTTTAGCTGAATCTGGATTGTGAGTGGTGTCAACGTCTAACTGAAGCAGCACTGATGTTAACGACGTCCTTTGGCTCTATACGATTCATACTGAAAGTTGCAGAAAGTAACAAAAGTTGAACTTTAAGATCTTTTATAAGTAAAGCCTTCGTATATTTAGATCAGATCCAATTATTTCATTGTGCAGAGTATGAATACAAAGCCAGTGAAATGCAGTTAGCATCTAACCAGACCTGCAATACCGTGTTATTTACAGATAAGTGCAGATGTTTTTGCAGATAAATGCTACCGTACAATGATAGAGCTATGCTAACTTATTTATAGTGGTAGACGGGGAATGATGTTGACATTGGGTGTACATACAGAGTATTTCTCAGGTATTTAAGGAACGTACCAAGCCTAAGAAAAGACTCGTTATGTGAAAATGATATTTATTTTGGCTCAAACCCAGTATATTGGCTCTGATGTGGATTAGACCTGGTTGTACCATTAAATCAGTGCATGATTGCCTGCAGTAAAACAGCATGAACCCTGATGTGAAATTTATGTAATCTCGGTGATAACGCCAGGCCAAAGGTTTAACAGTTTTATCAGTCTGACGTAGATTAGTTTTAGGAACATTAGCATCTGCAGGACCTTTTATTTTGTTTTGTTTTATACAAATTACATTATGTAATCGGGAGGTAAAGCATCTCAGCTTTTGTGTTTTGTTCTACACAGGCTCTGTCGAGCATTTCCATGTTTGCTGTAAAAGCCCCAAACGTTTTGTCCCTTTAACATGCAAATCCTTAAATGCAGATCCTTAAAAAAAAGTCGTTAAACCTCCTGTTCCTTCACACCTCTGTGATAAGCGCTCTTAGGCATTGTCCCGTACCCCCATTGTTCACCCACTGCCCGTTCTTCCTGCCTGTAAGCTGTTTGTTCCTTGCTGAGCCTTTGTGAACCCACCGCGGTTTTTACTCAGCGTGACGACCCAAACGACTCCGTCCTTAAAGATCTGAAGCCTTGATGGGTCCTGTAGTTGCATTTAAAGTGACTGCATGTGGTTTCAACAAAAGAAACCAGCACCCCGTTGCTCTCTGGGTGCCACACGTCTCCGAAATTAGGCTTGTTGATCAAATCAGTTGGTTTTAACCTTTGGACATTTGGATTAAGGCTTAAGACATGAGGCAAGAAGATTGTGACCTTTAATTGAAGATATATACACGATTCTTTCAAACAAAAAATTTAAAGCACAAACACCTTGGTCGCTCTCGAACCATTGTCCAGTGTCTCCGAGGTGATCATCCATCGTTTGAGCATGCTTTCCCTCACGGTTTCTCTCATGTTTTCAAACTTGTCCATCTCAGGGCCACTTTTTCCTCTAACTTCTCACTTTTGACATCTTTATGAAGCTGCTTTGTGACAAAGGTATAAGAAGAAAAGTCTGAAAAGTCTGAGACCACTGCTGTAATACACTTATTTTCCAACCTATATTCCAGTCGTGATTGTATCCGAGTGCTCTGTCTTCAGGTGCCCCCGAAATGCTCGACAGTGTTCAGCTGCAAAGCTTTGAGGTGTGTTTTTGGTCGTTATATACATACACATACACTTTGTAATTACAGTGGTGCTTGAATGTTTGTTAACCCTTTAGAATTTTCTATATTTCTGCATAAATATGACCTAAAACATCATCAGATTTTCACACATTCATTCCACCAAAGAATGGTTAAAGAAGAATAAAGGTCATGTTTTGCAATGGCCAAGTCAAAGTCCTGACCTTAATCCAATGGAAACGCTGTGGAAGGACCTGAAGCGAGCAGCTAATGTGAGGAAACCCACCAACATCCCAGAGCTGAAGCTGTTCTGTACGGAGGAATGGGCTAAAGTTCCTCCAAGCCGGTGTGCAGGACTGATCAACAGTTACAGGAAACGTTTAGCTGCAGTTATTGCTGCACAGGGGGGTCACACCAGATACTGAAAGCAAAGGCTCACATACTTTTGCCACTCACTAATATGTAATATTGGATAATTTTCCTCAATACAAAAATGACCAAGTATAATATTTTTGTCTCATTTGTTAACTGGGTTCTCTTTATCTACTTTTAGGACTTGTGTGAAAATCTGATGATGTTTTAGGTCATATGTATGTAGAAATGTAGAAAATTCTAAAGGGTTCACAAACTTTCAAGCACCACTGCACGTCCCTGAATAATAACAAATGTATTAATTGTGGCAAAGTATTAATTAAAAAAAATAATAATAATAATAAAATCAGGATCCTGTTTAGTTCTGGCTGTTAATCTGTACTGTGGGTGAACTCTTGCCATCTAGTCATCAAATATTTATTGTGCCCTGTCCACAGGTGAGATCCTGATCACTTTGGAGCACGTTCTGTTTCTTCGCCTGGTGCAGTCTAAGGTTATTTCTTGGGGTTTTTTAAATGAAACGGTGTTTTTTGCCAACTTGCAATACACTCAGGTCAAGTCTGTCTCTGGAAAACGTTAAGGAATGTATTGTGGGTGTTTTCAGTCCAGTTTTTGGATTTCCTTTGCATCGGTGGGGTAATCATTAAACCCAGTGCAGCTGCAGATGGAATGCTGTGCATCCCTAACATATGAATTACTGCAAAAAACGTGCAAGGCCCTTGTAGGAGAAAAAGTATTTCTTTAAGGGTTTGGATTTCGAATTCACTCGTGCGTCTATTTTATCCTCGTCTCAGACGTGATGAATTATGTCGGAAAGCACCGCTGTAATGGTGGAACTGCTTTATCCAGTGTTGTATTTTTTTTATCCTTTAACTGCAACCTTGTTGTAATGCTCCCTCCACCATGCTTCAGTGTTTATTCAAATCCAATAAAGAACCACGCAGCTCCACCACATTTTATTTGGGTCTTGTCTTTGCCACAGAACTTCTTTCAACGGTCTTTCCCGTTGAAGCATTTGCGTGTTTTGCTCTTAGGGCTGATATTCAGATTTAAGAAGTGGTTCTGTAGTTTTTCATAGGTTGTGCAATTTCTAGGAGTTTAACCTCCACCATCAATTTGTTTTGATGAAAGATGTGAAATATAAACTGTGCACTGTGTACTTTGATGCAAAAATCATAAGAAAACTACCACGTCTGTCCAAAAGCTGCCCTGCTTAATTACCCGAGGTAAAAACATGGCGTGCGCACGGCCACATCCACAAAGGCCTCAAAGTCCATCTGTGGTGCACAGCAAAGCTGACCCTTTAAACCCCAGCGTTCAGAGAAACCCGGCTGTTTTTTTTTTCTTAACACAGTGATAACGGAGATTGCAACACGATGGACGCAGTGCCCTTTCCGAACCTTGTCAGTGAGAAAACTCAAAAGGGATGGCGAGATGTCTGCCACTGATAAGGGCGTTCCTGATTAGTTTAGCAAACTGTTTCTCTGCCCTTTGTTACTGAGAAGTGATCAACAACGTCTTGGGTTTTTTTTTTTTTTTTTTGGGAAGCGCTCCAATAGTTACGTTCACGACTATTGTGGTGACACCTTTTGAGTGCGAGTGTGAATGCTGATGAAGGACGTTCCCATCTCTGCTCATCAGGTGACCATTGTACCTAACTACTCGGTGAGGTCTGTCTCCACCGAAACACCCTTTGCCCTGTTCCCTCCCCCTTTCGAGGGCCCTATAAAACAGACGACTCTGCCTCAAGTTCTTCAGTCTCTACCAGATCTGCTAGACTAACAGGTAAGCTGTGGACGTCTGTGCCTTTTCAGCTAGAGGTCTAGGGGAAGGGCTTTAGCTGAGGATCGCTCTCTTTAGTGAGGGCTTTAAGCATTTTTGGGACGGTTGTAGCGTTGAAACTGAGTAATCAGTTAGAAGGACTTTGTTAGTTAAGGTGTGTTAAAGAAACTTGTTCCAAAGCCTCTTTTACTTGGATTAGAGCACTACTGATGTATTTGTGTATCCCAAAAAAAAAAAAAAGGTTTTGACTCGCTGTGTCTTCTTCCAGGTCCATCATGAAGTTTGTGGCTCTAGCTCTGGCTGTTCTTCTGGCCACAGGTAAGGACCACTACGTTCACACCCTGCCCTTTAACGAAGCAAAATCCGCCTTACTTACGGCGTCTCTTCTCCCCAGGTTGCCAGGCTCGATACCTGCAGGCCGATGCTCCGTCTGAGTATGAGCACCTGAGGTCTATGGTCGTGACCTACCTGGGTCAGGTTAAGGAGGGCGCCCTGAAAGCCATCAACCACCTGGATGATGCCGAGTTCAAAGACTACAAGTAAGAGACGCAGCACGAATCTGCAAGTTTTTTTGTTTTGTTTTTTTAAAACACATCTCAAAATTCTCTTAACTGTCTCCATTTTGCCTCGCAGGGAGCGCCTGACTCAGAGCGTGGACAACATCCAACACTTGATGGAGTCTGCCTCGGACAGCCTCTCGTCAGTCAGAACAGGCCTGGGCCCCCAGATCGTGCAGGGGTTGTCTTCGTTCCGCGAGACGGTGAGCCACGACTTGGAGGAACTGCGTAAGGAACTGGAGCCCAAGCGCGAAGAGCTGCGCCAGGTGGTCAAGAAACACCTGGAAGAGTACCGCGAGAAGCTGGAGCCCCTGCTCAAGGAGTACTCTGAGAAGAACCGTCAGCAGGTCGATGAGTTCAGGACCAAGATGGAGCCCGTCCTGAAGGAGCTCAAGGAGAAGATCAACGTCAACGTGGAGGAGACCAAGTCCAAGCTGACACCCATTGTCGAGATCATCCGCAACAAGCTGACCCAGAAGGTCGAGGACCTGAAGGCCAAGTACGGGGAGCATCTCCAGGAGTACAGGGAACACATCGAGACCACTGTCAACAACTGGCGCGGCAAGTACCAGTCGGGAGAGCTGCAGAAGAAGGTCAAGGATCTGTCTGAGCAGCTTAAGCCCCAGCTCTCGAAAATGTACGAGACCATCTGGAAGGCCTTCGACGAATAAACACTCTTGTCCTCGTTCCCTCTCGCCGACGTCCGGGCCTGAACTTCATACCCAACACAGGGCTTTAAGGACTTTTCCTACGTAGATCTGCTCAACCTCAAAGTGATGGCACGCCCTTTCCATTCCCGTCACGGGGCTGATGGAACATCTGGACCTTTTACTCGCTGCCTTAACACATCCTACGCTTTTGAATTTACCCTAGCAAGCACATGCTTCATGTGAGCATTGTTTTTAACATTGTTTAATGCCTGGATAAATGTTTTGCTGTGCTGTCAGAAATGCAAACGAGCGTCTCAATAAAAACTGAGAAAAGCTTTTTGGTCTCAAATTGTTTCTCGTATTCTTTTTAAGCAAGCATAACACGAACTTAAACCTTTTTATATTCATACCGTGAGAAGATATTTGTGTTAACTATGGAATATGTTCATATATTGTGGCTCCAGAGTGTGTTTAAAATGCATGATAATGTATATTGATTAAAATTAATTACTTAAAGGTCCGTAATAGTACCTCACTGTTATAAATCCTAGATGGCTTATAAACTTGGATAGCTTGCATATTTTTATGTTTATATAAAGTCTTTAATCTTGCAAAGACAGGACAAAGGCAGCGTGCATTACGTTTAAAATTCTAATTACATCCCTGAATAATGATAGATGTATTAATTATAGCAAAAAAAAGTTATTAATACCACAAGAAAAAAAAAATCAGGATCCTGTTTAGAGGTCTGGCTGTTACTCTGTACTGTGGGTGAACTCTTGCCATCTAGTCGTCAAATATTTATTGTGCCCTGACCACAGGTGAGCTCCTAATCACTTTGGAGCACGTTCTGTTTCATCGCCTGGTGCAGTCTAAGGTTATTGTGTCAGTGTTTTTTGTTTTGTTTTGTTTTGTTTTTTTAATAATAAAAACGTGTTTTTTGCCAACTTTCAATACACTCAGGTCAACTCAGTACAGTTTTTGGATTCGCTTTGCATGGGCGGGGTAATCATTAAACCCAGTGCAGCTGCAGATGGAACGCTGTGCATCCATAACACCTTTTGTGCAAACCTTGGCCTTAACTGTTGTATTTTTGCCTTAGATATTAGAAGACGATATGAATTTATAAAGCTTCTTTGAGACGATGCTCTCAAAGAAGAAAAAAAAAATCGGCCTTTAACTGAATCACACACTTTGCCCTACACACAAACAAAAATCATAAGAAAACGAGATGCCTGCCACTGATAAGGGCGTTCCTGATTAGTTTAACAAACTGTTTCTCTGCCCTTTGTTACTGAGAAGTGATCAACAACTTCTTGTTTTTTTGGGGGAAGCGCTCCAAATGGTTACGCTCACGATAATGATGAAGGACGTTCCCACCTCTGCTCATCAGGTGACCATTATACCCTACTACTCAATGAGGTCCATCTCCACCGAAGCAAGCTTTGCCCTCTTCCTGCCCCCTTTCTAGGGCCCTATAAAGCGGACGATTCTGCCTCAAGTTCTTCAGTCTCTGCCAGATCTGCTAGACTGACAGGTAAGCTGTGGACATCTTTGCCTTTTCAGCTAGAGGTCTAGGGGAAGGGCTTTAGCTGAGGATCGCTCTCTTTAGCGAAAGCTTTAAGGGCTCTGAGTGTGACACTCGGTTTTTGGGACTGTTGTATCGTTGAAACGGAGTAATCGGTTAGAAGACCTTTTTTAGATAAGGAACTTGTTCCAAAGCCTCTTTTAGTTGGAATTGGTGCACTATTGATGTGCAGTGGTGCTTGAAAGTTTGTGAAGCCTTTAGAATATTCTGTATTTTTGCGTAAATATGGCCTAAAACATCATCGTAATTTCACACAACTTTGAAAAGCAGATAAAGAGAATCCAGTTAAAAAAATGAGACAAAAATATTATACTTGGCCATTTATTTATTGAGGAAAAGGTATGTGAACCTCTAGGATTAGCAGTTAATTTGAAGGTGAAATTAGAGTCAGGTGTTTCCAATCAATGGGACGCCAATCAGGTGTGAGTGGGCCCCGTTTTATTTAAAATACAGGGATCTATCAAAGTCTGCTCTTCATAACACGTTTGTGGAAGTGTATCATGGCACGAACAAAGGAGATTTCTGAGGACCTCAGAAAAGGAGATGTTGATGCTCATCAGACTGGAAAAGGTTACAAAACCATCTCTAAAGAGTTTGGACTCCACCAATCCACAGTCAGACAGATTGTGTACAAATGGAGGAAATTCAAGACCATTGTTACCCTCCCCAGGAGTGGTCGACCAACAAAGATCACTCCAAAAGCAAGGCGTGTAATAGCTGGTGAGGTCACAAAGGACCCCAGGGTAACTTCTAAGCAACTGAAGGCCTCTCTCACATTGGCTAATGTTAATGTTCATGAGTCCACCATCAGAAGAACACTGAACAACAATGGTGTGCATGGCAGGGTTGCAAGGAGAAAGCCACTGCTCTCCAAAAAGAACATTGCTGCTCGTCTGCAGTTTGCTAAAGATCAACGTGGGCAAGCCAGAAGGCTATTGGAAAAACCTTAAAACCCATCTGTGAAACCTGGTGGTGGTATTTATCATGGTCTGGGCCTGTTTTGCTGCATATGGGCAGGACGGCTTGCCATAATTGATGGAACAATGAATTCTGAATTATATCAGAGAATTCTAAAAGGAAAATATCAGGACATCTGTCCATGAAAAACTGGATCTCAAAGAGAAGGTGGGGTCATGCAGCCCCAAGACAGCGACCCTACGCACACAAGTCATTGTACTAACGAGATGGTTTACAGAATAATAAAGTTCATGTTTTTTTTGGAATGGCCAAGTCAAAGTCCTGACCTTAATCCAATGGAAATGCTGTGGAAGGACCTGAAGCGAGCAGCTAATGTGAGGAAACCCACCAACATCCCAGAGCTGAAGCTGTTCTGTACGGAGGAATGGGCTAAAATTCCTCCAAGCCGGTGTGCAGGACTGATCAACAGCTACAGGAAACGTTTAGCTGCAGTTATTGCTGCACAGGGGGGGTCACATACTTTTGCCACTCACTAATATGTAATGTTGGATCATTTTCCTCAATAAATAAATGCCCAGGTATAATATTTTTGTCTCGTTTGTTTAACTGGGTTCTCTTTATCTACTTTTAGGACTTGTGTGAAAATCTGATGATGAATTTAGGTCATATGTATGTAGAAACATAGAAACTTCTAAAGGGTTCACAAACTTTCAAGCACCACTGTATTTGTGAATCGAAAAAAAAAAGCAGATTTTGACTTGCTGTGTCTTCTCCCAGATCCATAATGAAGTTTGTGGCTCTAGCTCTGGCTTTTCTTCTGGCCGCAGGTAAGGACTGCTACGTGCATGCCCAGCTCTTTAACAAAGCAAAGCCCGCCTTCCTTATTTCTTCGTTTTTTCTCTCCAGGTTGCCAGTCTCAGTTCTTTCAGGCCGACCCTGAGTACGAGCGCGTGAGGGCTGTGGTTGTGACCTACCTGGGTCAGGTTAAGGAGGGCGCCCTGAAAGCCATCAACCACCTGGGCGATGGCGAGTTCAGAGAATACAAGTGAGAGACGCAGCACGAATCTGAATGCCTGTAGGTTTTTTTTTCTTCTTTTAAACACATCTCAAAATTCTCTTAACTGTCTCCATTTTGCCTCACAGGGAGCACCTGACTCAGAGCGTGGACAACATCCAGCACTTGCTCGAGTCTGCCTCGGACAGCCTCTCATTCATCAGAACAGGCCCGGGCCCCCAGATCGTGTATACAGTGTCTTCGTTCTACGAAACGGTGAGACATGACTTGGAGGAGCTGCATAAGGAACTGGAGCCCAAGTGCGAAGAGCTGCGCCAGGTGGTCAAGAAGCACCTGGAAGAGTACCGCGAGAAGCTGGAGCCCCTGCTCAAGGAGTACTCTGAGAAGAACCGTCAGCAGGTGGAGGAGTTCAGGATCAAGATGGAGCCCGTCCTGAAGGAGCTCAAGGAGAAGATGAGCGTCAACATGGAGGAGACCAAGTCCAAGCTGACACCCATTGTCGAGATCATCCGCAACAAGCTGACCGAGAAGGTCGAGGACCTGAAGGCCAAGTACGGGGACTACCTCCAGGAATACAGGGAACAAATCGAGAAGTTCTACAACCACTGGCGTGGCAAGTACCAGTCAGGAGAGCTGCAGGAGAAGATCACGGAACTGCAGATGGAGCTTAAGCCCCAGCTCTTGCAAATGAGAGAGACCATCTATAAGACTTTCGACTCAATGTCTTTTACTCGTTGACTCATTCGACTCATTGACTCTTTGTCTTCGTTCCACCGCACCCGTCATCGACGTCTGGGCCTGTACTTCATACCCAACGCAGGGCTTTAAGGACCTTTTCCTACGTAGATCTGCTCAACCTCAAAGTGATGGCACGCACTTTCCATTCCCGTCACAGGGCTGATGGAACATCTGGACCTTTTACTCGCTGCCTTAACGCATCCTACGCTTTTGAATTTACCCTCGCAAGCACATGCTTCATGTGAGCATTGTTTTTAACATTGTTTAATGCCTGGATAAATGTTTTGCTGTGCTGTCAGAAATGCAAACGAGCGTCTCAATAAAAACTGAGAAAAGCTTTTTGGTCTCAAGTTGTTTCTTGTAATTCAGTTTTCTTAATTCCACCGGGCATAGGTAGAGGTACGACCTGCACAATGCATCACCTGACCTCCACGATGCAAGCCCTTAATAAAAAGGACGATGAAATAAAATCCTAGCTCTAAAGACCTTACACCAAGTCCGATTTTTATGGACAAAAAAAACACGTCAAGTTTTGAAAAAGAATGCAGTCCTTTGCACCGAGTCCGAAACTGATGGACTGCGACGCTGTGTAACATTTTTAATCAGAGCCTTTTCTAATTTCTGCACTGTTAAAATCAGGCTGACCAATCAGAGCTTGGTTGTCGGGCAGAACAGCTCATCCTGCTAGCAGGCGAGCAAAACATTTGGTGGAATATAACTGAAAGGCTGGAGGATGCTGGTGATAAACCTCAGCGACTGCATAGTTTATTTAAGTGCATTCTAATCTGTTCCTGAGCTCATAAGTCGACTTTGTGAAAAAGATGCTGCGAAATCTCCGTGACGCATTAAGAGAAGGGAACCATGAGAACCATGAGCAAACCACATTCACCTCCGTTTATGTTATAGGATAATCAATCACCGAGACGTGGCTGGACGATTGATTATTGACCAGGTTTTATTAGTATTTGATGGATTACACAACCTCGCCATTTCCCTAAAGCCACATCACGCCAACGCTAACCCATAACGTTGCTCCGTGAATGTTCGATCGGGCAAAGTTTTCTCAAGTTTGTGCAATATTTATCTGCAAACAAAGCCTAAAATCACGAGTCATGCCGGGAGCTGAGGAAAATGGCTTTGCAAGCTGGTGAGCATTAAGTTCTCAGTTCATGACGATATTTTTGGGGTGTTTTTTCTAGTGTGTTTTCCAAATTTCCAAATTCTTTAGGTCTAAATTGTATAGAAAATGCCTGTTGCCCAGCATAAACATTGCGTTTGTGGTCAGTTTTGAAAGGCTTTCTACCTTCCAGAACCTTTGTGATTACATTCAGTGCTGTAGCTTCTGGAGCTGTAAGAACTTACAAGGTTTCTAAGTGTTATTTATTATGATACAGTGCTCATAATCCCTTATACTTCTTATAGTTCATCTTCTCATAACTTCACACGTTTCTGTGATTAATGCGGCTCGAACGCCGGTGCGTAGATAACCACGCTGTGCGGCGTGCTGTGTGCCTTCGGAGTGGATCCCATGAATCATTTTTAACAGATTTAGGTTTCAAAATGGATAAATCTCCCATAGGAATGCATTGAGGGAATGCTCAGATTCCAACTGTAAGTGACAAAATTCAAACTGTCACTGAAGTCGATGATGTCACCACATTGTCCTTGCACACAACTCCACACACTCATGCACATACACAAACAAGGCCAAAAGTATTGGGACACAAACCCACATTCTTTCTACGTGCCACGTTTCAAGCGCTGCTGTAGTTCCTTTGGTTTAAAAGAAATCTATAAATGATAAATCTAGTTATTGATAAAGTTCTGCTGAGCACAGAGCGCAGAGCCAGGTCACACCTTTTATATAAACATAGTCCAATGCAGTCTTATGTCATAAAATGATAATTAGTGGCATATTCGTTTGAGCTAAAACAGTTTGAGATAATTAAGTGATCAATTTTAGCTGCCTGCCAAGGCCTCGGGGCTGAGGGCAAAGTTGAGAGCCACGAGCCAAGGAGGTCAGAGGGCTCCACTTGTTTTCTACCACCCTGAAAATCCAATTAGCTCTGTGCTGAGTGCTGGTTTGCAGGGACGATTGATCGATTTCTACTGAGACCCGAGTTCGCTGATGGGCTTCTGTCGTCGGTGACCAATATAAGGCAATATAGACGTAATTAATCCCTGCTTGTTTTTGACCCGTCATCTCAGAGAGTATAAAAAGATCGTCTTTTAGCTTTGCTAGCCCACATTCATCGCAGCGATGGATGGTAAGTCCTGTACTTTTGCTCAAATGTCCATCCAGTTCATACATCATGATTTCTGTCTTTCCTTTAGCCTCTGCATTGTGTACACTGGCTTTACCTTGCCTTCCAGAGGACAACGGCACATGTGCCAAAGCCCCTCAGGTGGCCCGGATCAAGGTTCAGCTGGAAACCTACCGGCTTTGGCAGCAGTTTGACCAACTTGGCACAGAGATGATCGTCACAAAAGCTGGAAGGTTGGTTTGAAGCTTTTTAGTGAATGTAAAATGTGAATCGTAATTAAAATGGCAGGTATGAATCGAGTCAGACATTCTGTTTCGTTCCGAAGGAGGATGTTTCCTACGTTCCAGGTGCACATCACGGACATGGACCCTGCAGCCGAGTACGTCCTGCTCATGGACTTCATTCCTGTAGACGACAAGCGATACAGGTATCAGATTATCAGTGGGTCAGTCTCGTCTTGGTCTACCATTTTATGAGCTTCTATCTTACTGGAGTTGCTGCTGTTATGCTAGATGCTTCCTTTAGGGGGCGCCACATTTGCTCAAGGTGCCCTTCCCATTTATCCGGGCTTAAAGGGTTTTCTCCTTAACCGCCACGAGATCTAGATTTACTTTACTGAAGTATTTTTGAAATTTGCATTTTTCTTTCAATACATACATTGTAAAAGGCAACTTTTATCTGCTGTCATGCCATCTTCTCTTTTCATGGCGTAACTGAAATATACGACAACTCTACTCCTTCTAGAAAGAACAGTGAAACCAAAAACGCGTAATCTAACTTAGCAAACACAGCAGTACTTTAATATATTTATTTGCTCTAGCTTTCATAGAGATTTAAAGAAAAGATGACTTTAACTGATAATAGTTTAGTACTTTAGCACAGGAGTTCTGTACTTTGTAAATCAGTGGGCGTAGGTAAGCAAGTCACGTTAGGTAAAGAGTGAAAGCAGTCCTGCGTTTTGCAATTTGAAACAGCAAATGTTGGGACCTTGCACAACCATTAATTGATTAGATCTTAGACCTATATCATCCTTAGCTGAGGCATCATGTGGCTCTGGAGCTCCATAGCACTGATATGGTCGTACTTGCTTTGAACACCAAACCTCTAACCAGTATCATAGCTACTAGATCTTCTGAAGCTTTATGAACGCGTGCAACCGTTCCATGTGATTGAACGTACGGTTAATGAAGACAGTTGTGCTCATTATGCTGTATGTTTCTCTCTGGAGGTACGCCTTCCATAACTCTTCGTGGCTGGTGGCCGGTCGTGGAGACGCCCCGGTCCCGGGCAGAGTGCACTTTCATCCAGACTCGCCTGCGCGCGGCGCTCAGTGGATGAAGCAGACCGTGTCATTCGACCGCCTCAAGCTGACCAACAACCTTCTGGACGATAACGGCCACGTGAGAACCCGGACACTTCCAGATATAAATGCCAATCCTGATGTGAGTGTGTGATTTTGTTCATGAAGCCGTTCTTTGCAGATCATCCTGAACTCCATGCACCGGTATCAGCCACGCTTGCACGTGGTGCTGGTGGACCAGCGCAGGGACGGTCATGGTTCCTATGACCGCAACTTCTGCACGTTTGCCTTCCCTGAAACACGCTTCATTGCCGTCACGGCCTACCAGAACCACAGGGTAAATGTCAGTCTGGAAACAGTTTTTGAGTACAATACCGCTCTGTTTAATAGCTGTATGGCTTTGTCGTTTACAGATCACGCAGCTGAAGATCGCCAGCAATCCTTTCGCTAAAGGCTTCCGCACAACGGACGCTAATAACTGGTAAGAGCACAGAATCTCACTCAGGGCAGCCAGACGTCCATGTTCTGAAATCTAACCTCTGATCTGCGGGACGCTGTAAATATCAGAGTCCATATGTCTTATCTATATCTCGCCACCTTTCATAACCTGGCACGATCCTAATCTGGAAACAAGCAGCTGACCTCCCGTTACGTAAAATCTCATCCAAAGCATTCGCATAGATAGAAATCTGTAATGGCTGTAATAGATTTTGAATTGCACTCTGACTAAATGCTGAAGTTGTTGTAATTGGACAGGTCCAAATCCCAGCTGCACCCTTCCCTATTCCCCTTGCACTCCCAAGAGGGCACGTCGCTGGCAGCAGGCACATCTATGGAGGCACAGACACCAGGAGATAAACATCTAAACCGTAAGTCCAGTAATTTCTTAGTAGTTCTCTAATACTGTGTTTGTTTTTATGACTCGGTATAAAGACTGTAATAAGGAACAGGTTTTTGTAATATAGGTTATAAATAATAATATCTGGTATTTATTAGACGGTAAACGCGCAGTAGGTTCTCATAGTTGACATGCTTTAACAAAGGACAATCGTCACCAGGTATTCAGGCTTTATCTCTTCCACAAACTCACGTGAGAGATTTGTTGACGCCGATGACAACTGCAAGACCCAAAACAACATTCATTTGGCTTTATACTGTTACCCCGATACACAAGACGCACATGTGCTGTGCTGGATACGAGTACAGCAAGCAAATAACCCCACAAATATCATTCATAAAATTCGACTCATAGCCGACTTTATTCTGGCTTTGTTTTCCCTCTCTATATCACAGGGAATTCTGCTCATCATGGCCTTTGCATCCCGTTTTCACAAAATAACCTAGTCCGGTCATTCACGGAAGTGGCAGCCAGTACCACTGAGAGGAAGAAAAGGGGGACACGGTCTCACGTCCACGCTCCTGCGGTCCCGCTCTTTGACAGTCAATGGGACAGTCACAGTGGACCTGAGAGAGGGCATCTTGACTGAAAAAATGTGCATGGTTAAAACTGCGTTATGTGTAATGTAGTAATGCAGGTGATGTGACCAGCTCTGTGATATTGTAACTCTTATGTCGATGTCCCTCACATTTTATTGAGTCATTTCAAAATTGTGTATCAGCCTTTAAACTGACTGTAAATAAACAGCTGGGAACTTGCCCTGATATTGCAAACACTGGTTAAATCAACACACAAAAAACAGCAAGGGTCAAAAGTCTAAGAGCGCCAGCGGAATCTTTTTTTGGAGTCTTCGTAGAGGATGCTTTGTAGAAGCTTTGCAACAACTACTGGAGGACCAAACAGTGAGCAAACTGTCATGGACTCTCCTTCACACTGACTTGACTGAAAATCAAATCCATTTCACAAAATATACGATGAATTATAATTATTTATTAATATATCATGTGTATGAATGTAAAGTGAATTACAAACTCATTTATTATTTTCCTTTATCATCTTTTTATTCTTGTATTATCAAAAAATTCTTAATTTGGTCTCGTCTTTGTCTTTACTTGGACTGAGCACTAGCAAACTTCACTACAACCCTAGTATCTGTAGCCTTAATTTGATTGTTTACAGTGGTTACGTTATATAACTTTAATTTCCTAATGTAAAATATCACAGAAATGTGTAAGAATATAAGTTATCAACTGAGAACGAAATTGTGTTCGCGTAAAAACATCCTGTGAGAGTATTGCCTCAGATGGCGGTCTTAAAACTACATTTCCCAGAACGCTATGCGCGCAAACGGTCTCTCATCATTTCGCTTCGAGACGCATTCGGTGCATCCGGATGCGGGAAAGATGGAGGAGGCGGAGGTGGTGAATGGACGGAGGGAGAGATGCGGATTACGGTGTTAATACTGAATTATTATGAAACGTAAGCCTGCGGGACGATGAACCGAGGTTTGTCAGAAGAGCAACGGACTCGGTAACCTGGCAGAGCAAATGACATCATCCAGGAGAGAAATGGGCAAAGCGGGAGAGAGCGATTGTTAATTTTTTTTTTGTTGCACATATTACGTGTCGTTTCTTCAGGTTTTCATGGCGATGCCAGGTCAAATCCTTAAGTGAACACTTTTGGACCCGGATAAAACCGAACGATGAAGATAGCGCCTCTCAGTTTTCTCCTCTCATGGACCGTATCGTCCGTGTTTGGAGCTGCCTATGCGGGAGCAGAGCGCGCGGGGTCTGTGCTGCTGCGCGTCCCCGTGCGCCAAGGCCCGGTGCGCGCTCCCGCCACCCACGGTCCAGGCAGAACGTCGAGGAAACCGCGGGCCACCGGGAACGTAAACTTTGTGGACATGGTGGACAACCTCCGCGGCAAGTCCGGGCAGGGCTACTACATCGAGATGGCGGTTGGCTCGCCGCCTCAGAAGGTGAGCAGGTGGTTAAACTGAGGCGGCTGAGACTCCTCACAGAACCGCAGGGTCGTCGTTTAATATGCATACTACACTACTCTACTAGGTAGTATCAATAACGCTACCGTCTACGGTACAAACCGCATACTATTATATACTAAGTAGTATGCATAACCTGAGGCGATTTATCCAAAGAAATATATGGCGATATTGCACGAAACAAAAGTCAAATTGGAACAAACTATTAGCACACTACAAGTTCAGGGAATTTTACTGTGTTTGGGTGTTTGTTTACTTTCCCTTGTGTTTTTAAAGTAGATAAAACACGTTTTTTGCACACTTAAAATGACTTGTTTATAGTGTTATCTCTGGCTTTTGCTGTTTGGTCGAAGGGGGGTCCGGCGGATATCCAAGACAACACCTGGATGGGATGAAGGTCCAGTGCCGGACCAGGTCAATTTTCAGCATTTGAACCCCACTTATCCTGGTGAAGGTCTCCGGGCAGGGCTCAGGCACCCATGTCAATTGAAGGGCAGGGGATTTAATTAGGCCTCACTTAGACGCAATTATCCCTGGGTGCTGCCCGACCCGGTTTGAAGCCACCGGGACTTGAATCTTGGTATCACCCTGAGTGCCCTTCAATAGTAGGATTATAGTAAATGTATATTGGGGTAATATAGTAACAAAACCTAAATTTAGAGATTTTTATGAACACAAAAGAACGAAAAAGGACTGAAAAGAAAAACACATTACATTTTGTTATTGTTTTACAGTATTTATGTCATGTTTTCATGCTGCCCAGTCCTACTGAACAGGCCAAAATAGTTAAGCAAATAGTTAAGAGGCTTTGATTGGATAACTATAATTACTGCAGTGATTAATGATTCAGCTGGTAACAATTCGTTTAACCCTAACTGGAGCAACATGCTTCTCATTTCTTAAACAACCAAGATGTATGCCCTGTGGTTGTGTAAAAAAATGTTAGTGTGTTTCAGTAGGTCAGATTATTTTCCTGAATAGGGAACAGGTTCTTACACAGCACCAGATTCGGATGTACCGAGGACCTGTACGTAGATCCCTTAAACGGTAACGTTTTGCCGTCCGCTGGACGTTCAGGGTTTGGTTTGTTGACTCGTCTTGCAGGAGCTAAAATGTGAAACTTTGCAAAACGGAAAAGGCCAGAGGAGCTGTCTATGCAGAGTCGAGTGTCATGATGGCAGGATGCAGGTTGCTGGCTCCAGTTTTAGCTGTTAAAAGGGCAGGAAGCCTGAGCGAGGGATCAATGACAGAAGACACTGCCAAGAAACAAACACACACAGACAGATCGATCGATAGATAGACAGAATTAAGTAGATATTAGGCTTAATTAGATATTGAATAGCAATTATTATTTTTTTAACATTTATGGTCTCTCTTTTGTTACATCTTATTTATTTATTATATCCTCTAGGTTGTTATATTGCCTATTTTACATTGTAAGTAAATAAGTACATTTTCTGTATTATTTATTTTATTTTCTTCCCTAATTTATTTAGTATATTGTCTGTTTTATCTGTTCTGTGTTCTCTCTTACTATATTTCTCGGTTATATTCTCTGGTTTGTTATGTTCTATTTTATTCATTATGTTATTTTATTCCAGTTGCTGTTTAGATTATATATAGTAGATGAGTATGTGTTTTATATTCTGAATTTCAGTTGTTATAGTCTATTTTATCATATTCATTTTTGTTTTATTGCGTTCTCTTTATATGTCTTAAATGTATGTGTACATATTTCTTATTTTAATCGTTATATTCTCTTTTATTATTCTGTTTCTGTTATATATTTTATCCATTTGTGTAGTTTTTTGTTATTTTCTCCACTTTTTAAATTTTATTTATTATATCTTTTGCTTTTTATTATGTATTTAATACTTTATACATTTATATACTGTTGTTTATTTTATTCTATTCTGTTCATTACATTCCTTTTTTTCTCTTTTCATTGTATGTTTTTTGTTGTATTGTCTATTGTTTTTATAATGTACTGCAATTATTTATTATTTCCTCTGTTATTTATTTTTGTCCTCTATTCTCTCTCTGTGCATCACGTTTTGCACAGTCAGTAAGTCTAGCAGACGTGTAGTCGGTCCCTGGTGGCCGTGCAGCAGGATGATCAATAACACATCTGCTCTTTCCTGAAAGGAACTTAGACTTTCAAGGGCACACACACACACACACACACACACACACACACACACACACACACACAGAGCCTCTGGAAGGTACCCAAACGCTGATTGGATGCCTGTGTATTTTTATTTTGCAGTTAAACATCCTGGTTGATACGGGTAGCAGTAATTTTGCCGTGGGAGCTGCGGCACATCCATTCCTTCGCCGGTACTACCATCGCTCGCTGTGAGTACGTCCTGGAACCCTGCGTTTTAGCCATGCCATAAAACACTTAGGTGATATTAGGGGTATCTTCTCGTGGTTATTGCACCTTCGAGGAAACCCTGCTGCTCGTGGTTTTGTTGCATGAGCTGCCGGAGTGGAGCTGAACCGTCTGTACACGGCTGGAATGAAGTCTGATTAAAGAATATTCATATCATTAAAGGAACGTTAAGGATTATAAGGAGTTCCCTGACTGAATCCTGCACTGTCTTTGTTTAGCTCTTTGTCCTACAGGGACCTGGGTCGGAGTGTGTACGTGCCCTACACGCAGGGACGCTGGGAAGGTGAGCTGGGCACAGACGTGGTGTCGGTTCCACACGGTCCTAACGTGACGCTGAGGGCCAACATCGCCGCCATCACACAGTCCGATCGCTTCTTCATCAACGGCTCGAACTGGGAGGGTATCCTGGGTTTGGCCTACGCCGAGATCGCCAGGGTGGGGTTTTGCCAGGGTGGCATTAAATGACAGTTTGTATATATAAAGATTTTTTTTTTTTTTTCTTTTTTTTTCTTTTTTTTTTCAACAACCTCCCTTGTTGTCTCTTCTCAGCCTGATGAGCACCTCGAACCCTTCTTTGACTCCCTGGTGAGGCAGACGAGCGTGCCCAACCTGTTCTCCCTGCAACTCTGTGGAGCCGGATTCACACAGAACTACAGCCTGGGCAGTGCCACTGTGGGTGGCAGTATGGTAGGACGTCTTTGCTGATGAAGCAGATTAAAGCAGGAATGAATGAATGAATGAATGGAATAACGTCGTACCATAATTGCTCGCAGATCATCGGAGGGATCGATCCGTCCCTCTACATCGGTGAGGTGTGGTACACGCCCATTCGGCGCCAGTGGTACTATGAGGTCATCATCGTGCGCATCGAGGTTAACGGGCAGGATCTGAACATGGACTGCAAAGAGGTGTGAGCATTTTGTTTGTTTCTGTTTATTCCCTTAACCCAGCACTATAACGTACTATAAACGTATCACTTTCTAACTTAAGCAGCTCGGCTTTCTTTTTGACTCTGGGTCCTAAGAAGGTTTCTTTCTTATAACCTTCAGGCATTTTCCTTGCCCTGGGTTTTCTCAGTTAGCGACTATATATTTATGAAGCTGCTTTGAGACACTGAGTGTGTTTACGTGCACTTGAATAATCTCCGGGTTTATAATCGGATTTCTACTTTGCAACCAGCCAATAATCTCACAAAGATGTGACAAACTTCAATTTTATATATTATTTATACTTTTCTTGAGTATATATCATGTTTCAGAGACTCCACAAAGTGTTCGATAGCTGTTCAGCGGGTTCTGCATTTTATTCCAGGGTTGCCAGATCCCACGACAGAATCACCCACCTGGTCTGTGGAAATAAGCCCAAAAGCAGCGAAATCTCTCAGAATAAAGGGACCTGGCAACCACGTTTTTTTCCCGATTGAACATTGGGTAACTGTTGTACGTGCTCTGAGTAATCCGATTACTGAAATAAAATCCAGCTCTCTTTATCAGATTTCTTAATCGGATTTGTATGCTGTGTCCGCAACTGCAGAAATCCAGCTCAAACTCTTGCGTGAGAGATTTGTTGTACAGTCTGAAGTTAACGCACTTGCTGTCTTTTTCTCCGGCAGTATAACTACGATAAGAGCATCGTTGACAGCGGCACCACAAACCTGCGCCTCCCTCGGAAAGTGTTCCAGGCGGCCGTGAAGGCCATCGAAGCAGCTTCGTCGGTTGGTACCTTTCTCTCCTATCTTTGCTCCCAAGGTGTCTTTTCCCTCTGCTGACTGTGACAGAGATAATAAGAGTGCAAACGAGATGTGCGATTGTCGAACCATCTGTAATCTGTATCGGGAATGATTATGTAACCACCTGCCATCGCTGCTTCCACTCCTGCTCTAAGAAAGCCTGGATTGTAAGAAACGTAGCGGGAACGAAGGCTGTGATTCCGACATAAGCCCTTTACTAGAGTCTTTGTACTCCCCGACTAAAGCACAGGTTCTTCCAGCTTTAAAGCAATAAGTAATAACAAGAGATCATTGCAGACGTAGAGAGGTTTCAGACTTGGAACATCAGGGCTCTGGGAGCAAACTCGACTTTTCCGAACTTTAAATGCTAACACGGCAATCTGGAAGTAATCAGAGTTAAAAATTGTGGCACCACTCTCGTATCTACTGTGTTTTAGGGTCACTTGTTAAAAAAATTGCCGGATTTTGAGAATAAACTTGTCAACGATAAAGTCATAATATTTCAAGAATAAATTTTTTGTATTTAGAGAATAAAGTCACAATATTTTGAGAGTAAAGTCGTAATATTTAAAAGTATAATGTAGTGTTTTGAGAATAAAGTTGGACTATTTTGAGAATAAATGACCAGTATTTTAAGAATAAAGTTAATATTTAGATAACAGTTTATAAATCTTTAGGTAACAGTTGTAATATTTAGAGATTAAAGTCGTAATAAAGTCATAATTTTTTAGAAAAAAATTGTAATATTTCAAAAGAAGAAAGTATTATTTTGAGAATGAAGTCATAGTATTTCAAAATCATAAAGTCGTAGAATTTTGAGAATAAATTCTTAATATTTGGAGAATAAAAAAGGAGTATTTTAAGAATAAAGTTGTAATATTTAGAGAGATATTATATTATTCTTTTGTTCTACAAAATATTAAGATTTTATTCTAAATATTATGACTTCTAAAAATATGTCAAAGTTGTAGTATTCTGAGAATAAAATCGTAATATTTGGAGAAATATATAAAGATAAAATTATATAAATGTTTAGTATTTTTAGAATAAAGTCATGATTTTTTTTTAAATATAGTTGTAATATGTTTTGAATAAAATTGTAATCTTTTGAGAATAAATTTAATATTAAGTCAAAATGCTGTAACTGATACGCTGTAGCTTAACTGTAGAAATCAGGGATGCAGATGATTTAATGAAGTTATACTTTCATGTAGAAATACTAACTGTACTACGGCATGATTCTCAGTACTACAGCTTTATTCCTGACGTCTGACTTTATTCTCAAAATCCAGCATTACTTGTTTAATGAGTTCCCCTGAGACGCGGTCAAAGAGATCCACTTAGTTTCACAACTTTCAAATTCGAGTTATGCACGCTATGGATAAAACAGAATTCATTTAATATTTTAGCCAGATTCACAGCCCTAGTGGAGAAGCGTATTGTGAGGTTTGTAATTGTAATTATTCCCTGTTTGAGGTTCTTCACCAGACTGTGGAATGGGATGTTCTTCAGAGCTGTTTGTCAGATTTTTGTGCCGCCACATCAGCGGGGTGATGCAACATGACGCATGAACTGGGTTGAGAACATGAAGTTCTGTGTTGTATCCAGGCAGCGTCGGGAGTCAAATGTTTAGTTACAGTCTCTGACTTTTTTTTTTTTTTTCCATACAGATGTTTTTCATTTTATTACTGTCCAGCCTAATAAACAAATGTTCAGAGAAAGGACTGGGATCTTTCAACAGATGCTACAGTTTCCCAGGCTGTCTTGCACTGCCATGTTTTCAGAGATGAAGACTTACCTACGTCTGAGCCTGACATTGACGTTCCCGCCGCTGATGTTTTTTGGTTTATGTTAATCCTGAGCTGTGTATACACACACACACACACACACACACACACACACACACAACGAGACTGATCACATCTGCAAGGTTTTCTATAAACTCTCTCTCTCTCTCACGCAGACTGAGCAGTTCCCTTCGGGCTTTTGGCTGGGCGAGCAGTTGGTCTGCTGGCAGGCTGGCACCACGCCCTGGCACATCTTCCCCGTCATATCCCTATATCTGATGAGCGAGAACCATAACCAGTCCTTCCGCATCTCCATTCTTCCCCAGGTACCCGTTCAGATTCTGAAGTAGAAATAGCTATTATCGCTAAAATAACAACTTCATTTAAATACTCAGTATCTGGTAGGTACATTGCACATAGTGCTTTATTTTAAACAATAATATGAGTTCATTCATGTTTGTAACTTTTATAAAGCCGTTACATTTTGAGGTTAAAGATTTAATATTTAGAAAGTTGTAATATTTACAGAAGAAAGTCGGAATATTTATAGTAAATTTTTTTGCATTTTGAGAATAAATTATAATATTTAGAGAATAAAGTCAACATATTTTGAGAATAAAGTCGTAATATTTAGAATAATTTTTTTTGTATTTTGAGAATAAATTACAATATTTAAATATACAATAAAGTTGCAATATTTTGAGAATAAAGTCATAATATTTGGAGAATACATTTTTAGTATTTACAGAATAAAGTGGTAATATTTACAGAAGAATGTCATAATATTTAGAGACTTTTTTGTATTTTGAGAATAAATTACAATATTTATAGAATAAAGTCAAAATATTTTAAGAATAAAGTTGTAATATTTAGAGAATAAAGTCATAATATTTTTAGAATAAAGTCGTTAGATTTTGAAAATAAAGTCTATAAATAATAATATTAATTACTTAATGTTTGCATCTTTTATAAAACTAGAGTGTAACGCTGCCTTTCGGGACTATTATGTACAGCGTACAAGACAGATTTTTATTTACGATTATAACTCTGAAGACCTCGGCGGTTAAAGCGAACATGTGGACAAAAATGTTTGCGTTCCGTTTGTTTCATGCAGCAGTACCTCAGGCCCGTGGAAGACGTGGCCTCAGCGCAGGAGGACTGCTACAAGTTTGCCGTGTCTCAGTCCAGCACGGGCACGGTCATGGGCGCCGTCATCATGGAGGGCTTCTACGTCGTCTTCGACCGCGATCGCAAACGCATCGGCTTTGCTGTCAGCACCTGCCACGGTGAGGATGCCACAGAACGGCGCTCGCAGCTTAGCAGATGTCCTGATTTACATTTACATTTACAGCATTTAGCAGATGCCCTTATCCAGAGAAACTTACAATTGGTACAATCTTACAATCCAAGCAATTGTGGGTTAAGGGCCTTGCTCAAGGACCCAACAGTGGGAGCTTGGCAGAGGTGGGATTTGAACCCTAGACCTTTTGGTCCATAGTCCTGTACCTTATCCGCTAGGCTACCACCGTCCCATTTACTATACCAATAAGTTGTAGTAAATGGGAAATTTATGAGCTCCTCCCTAATCCCTTCATCAGTGACTGAGTATTTAAAGTCCTGTGTAAATGTGGGAGTGTTCTGACCCATTTATAATTCACTATGGGTTTCTTCACTGACTCCCAAGTACAGTTCCACCTCAAAATCGACAGGGGGCGCTCAGACACCGGATCTGTGCACTGCACGGCACGTTTAACTATATGAAGCAGGATTTCAGATCAGCTAGTTAGTAGTTATGTAGGTGGGATGTTTTTATGTGTATTAAATGAACTTGGGTTATCGTGGAACATCGTGTGTGTGTGTGTGTGTGTGTGTGTGTATGCAGTTCATGACGAGTTCCGCACCGCCTCGGTGGAGGGCCCGTTCCACGGACTGGAGCTGGAGGACTGTGGCTACAACGTCCCCCAGACAGACGAGTCCACCCTCATGACCATCGCCTACGTCATGGCGGGCATCTGCGCCCTCTTCATGCTGCCGCTCTGCCTCATGGTGTGCCAGTGGCGCTTCGCTCGGTGCCTGCACCCGCCGGGCGCCGGCGAATTCGCGGATGACTTGAACCTCCTGAAATGAGCCATATCTGTAGCAGTACCGCCGGGGCCGTGCAGCAGGGGCGTTAGTGTGTATATATTGGGCCTGAGTGGGCAGATTTTAAACCCGGCCCCGTCCTATTTAACGTGTTAAGCGACCGATGTTGAGGCTTCCTGAGTGAATAACGTCAAGTTGTGTGTGCGTGGGCGCGATTATGATGTCATATCCTTTACTAATAACGGGAGAGAGCGGCGTGTAAGGTGCCGAAGTCATTCGTTTGTAATTCGATAAATACCAGCCTGACATATTACTAACCGCACAGACGGACTGCAAATATCCTGCTGCGCTTTTCGGTCTCCGTTTTCGCTTTGAATTTTGTGAAGCAGGAGCAGAAGTTCCGCGCTGGCTTACTGTGGGCACTAAACCGATCACTCTGCAACTACGCCAGAACATCAGAGACGTCACCCAACCAACCCCCCCCCCCACATCCAACCTCACGCTTCTAACGTATTAGCCTTCAGAATTCCTTATAAGCAGGTACACGAGATGAAACGTACGCCAAAACGTGTCACTGTCTATGCACTGAGGTTGTACAGATGGATCTATGAATGTGGTATAAAACCTTCCTTTGTGTGTCACTGTCTGTGTCGGTGGTGGTGTTTTTGGCTCGTATCAGGCTCTCCTCCAGTCCTGAACTGGCACAGCGCACCTCTGATTATCCAACGAAATCTGGTCAAGGTAAGATGATGGCTCAGAACCTGTACTGACATTAATTCGTCTCGTTTAGTAACTGGAAAATCTACGTATTCAGGTTATACCTATTACTATGCCCGAATCTCTGATTCAAAGGAGTTATTTACATATACAGCATTTAGCAGACGCCCTTATCCAGAGAAACTTACAATTGGTACAGTCTTACAATCCAAGCCATTGTAGGTTAAGGGTCTTGCTCAAGGACCCAACAGTGGCAGCTTGGCAGCATGTGGGATTTGAACCCTGGACCTTCTGATCCATAGTCCAGTACCTTACCCGCTAGGCTGCCATTTATAATTGATACAGTCTCAAAGCTTATACTTATTATATAATTCACTCAGCGCCAAACCTTAAACTTATGACTATGCCTAGGAGTTGATTCCCTAATCTCCATTTCAAATGAGTTACTGTTGACTCTCTCCCAAAGCTTGTAGATTCTCAAATATCCGATTCAAATGAGTTATAATTGATTCAGTCCCAAAGCTTATACTTATTATAATACCAAGGAGTCGATTCCCGATTCTCTGATTCAAAGTAGTGATAATTGACTCACTCCCAAATCTTTATACCTATTACTATGCCTAGAAGTCGATTTCCCCGAATATCTTATTCAAACTAGTAGTAATTGACTCAGTTCTACAGTCTATACCTATTAGTATAATTAGGAGTCGATTCCCAAATAGTTATAATTGACTCCGTATCAAAGGTTATACCTATTACTATGCTTAGGAGTCGAATCCCCAATTTACCATTCAAAAAAGTTATAATTGATTCAGTCCAACAGCTTATATTTGTTACTATGCCGATGAGGCGATTCCCTGAATCTCTGATTCAAATGAGTTACTGTTGACTCAATTCTACAGCTTATACCTATTATTATGCCTAGGAGTCGATTCCTCGAATCTCCGATTCACAGTAGTGATAATTGACTCAGTCCCAAAGTTTATGCGCTATTACTGAGCTTAGGAGTCGATTCCCCAAATCTCTGATTCAAATGAGTTACTATTGACTCAGTTCCATAGTTTACATTTACATTTACAGTATTTAGCAGACGCCCTTATCCAGAGCGACTTACAATTGATACAATTTTACAATCCAAGCAATTGTGGGTTAAGGGTCTTGCTCAAGGACCCAACAGCGGCAGCTTGGCACTTTTGGTCCATAGTCCAGTACCTCACCCGCTAGGCTACCACAGTCCTACATATTTTTTTATACATATTACTATGCCTAGGAGTCGATTCCCGAATCTCCTATTCAAAGTAGTGGTAATTGACTCACTCTCAAAGCTTATGTCCTATTACTGTGCCTTGGAGTCGATTTCCCAAATCTCTAATTCAAATGTGTTACTACAGACTCAGTTCCATAGTTTATACCCATTACTATGCTTAGGAGTCGATTCCCGAATCTCCGATTTAAAGGAGTTACTATTGACTGAAAGCTTTTATATATATATATTATGCCTAGGAGTTGATTCCCCAAAGCTCCGATGCAAATGAGTTATTATAGATCCCAAAGCTGGTACCTATTAGTATGCTTAGGAGTCGATTCCCGAATACATGCACTATCGAAGGTGTCAAGAGTATAGATTCATCAGATGAACACTGTGGTGGTATGATGAAGGTATGATGTTAAACACTGCAATAGTGGAATGGTAAAAAGCACCAGACCCGCATTAACCAGTATAAACCAGAATGGACCTGTTGGTAATCTGTAACTGATCCCATTTTTTACTATTCACTAATGAAAGCTTGTAACCTGTGCATTTCATAGCACTGTGTGTGATCCTGAACCACCCGGTCTGGGATCGAGTTAATTTATTCCCAGCTCGTGTCGCTGTTGTGTTTCCGGCTACAACACCCTCCACCCGGAAATGTGACGTCACTGCAGTACGGTGCGCCGCTCGTGAAGGAGAGCGGAAAGCGCGCGGGTAGAAAACAGACCTTAATTCGGGTAAATAGCTTTAAGTTAATTTTGGAGTTGGCGCGTGAATCGATGTTAGATATTGTCTAAACGCTGCTAAATGGGTACGAGGTCGCCAGGTTGGTTCTGTAGAGTTTAAACTCGCGGTTTGCAGAGCTCGCTAATCGCGGCCTTTTTGGGCGTCTGTGCCGCCGTCGTTTCCAGAAGCTAAGGAACGTGTGAGCCCCGCCCTCTGGTGTTTTATCGGTTTCTATTGGTGAGTCACTCCGTATTCGGTTCTCTTATTGGACGGCTGCCACGTCACTCAGCGTTTGAGCCTGCGGTTTAAACTGACAGTCGGTTCGAATTGCATGTTCAGCGCTGATACATACACGGGACTTCTAATTATGCCTTATTTATTTATTATATTTAATTAATTTTAAGTTATGTTATATTAGTGACGGAGTATATTATATTAGTGGGTCTTTAGTTATATTGTTATATAATAAACCTTGTACTTCATCAAACGATCGTTGTTATTCAGGTTCTGTTTTCCGATATCGATACTATAACGATATGATTAGTGATAGACCGATTAATTGGGCCGATTAATACCATTTGTAGATGGTCAGTATTGACCGATATTCAAAAACAGCGGAGAAAATACAGCACAATACTGCGAGAACATTCAGTAAATGCAGGGCTGTTTATGAGAAAAAACATTATGACTTGCTGCTCTTAACTGAGACTGGTATTAAAAACAAACTTTTTTTTTTTTTTTTTTGCAAGTATTTAAACTTTTTTTTTTTTTTCCCCAAGAAACGAGAAAATGCTATCTGGTAATAAATGTTATTGTTAAGTGCAGCAAAACATTTGTTTTACATAAAAAAGACAGACTGCGGTTAAAAAAACTGTGGTTAAAACTTAAATAAATGTTCATTTAAGATTTAAGTTCAGCAGTTTTGTCCCATTTATTATTATTAGTTTAATCAGTTGCCAAAAAAAATGATATATCGTCCATCAGTCACCCTGCTCTCTAAACATCGGCCGACCACTAATCGTGATAAACCAAACAAAATCAAACAGATGAAACTTTATTTATTATTTTTTATTCATAATAACTTCTAAGTGGCGTTCAGAAGTATCCATAAAAAACATTACCTTGTAAAGTCAAAACATAAGTGAGTGATTTCAGTAGTAAGTCCTTGCTTCTCCATGTTTGCCTTGTTGATCGGTATTAGATCAATAGTTGAACATTTGAGTTGTTGTCATGCATCATTGTGTTAATAATAACACTAGAGGGCAGCAACACATAAAACACAAAACAACAACACTGAGTTGCAATCCCTGAGTGAATCCAAGCATAACACTCTGAAAAATGATAATCTTGAGTTCATTTTGAGTACAGTCTGATTTTGTGATCCATAAAAATTGACTCGACTTACTGTGTCTTTATTCGGGTTAGCTTCAGTCACTAACATTAAATCACTAAACTAGTGTCCTTGAAAAATTTGGATTATAGTGAAGTTATTGAAAACCCATCCCTGTGGAGTAATTTGCGATTTTTGCAATTTATCCACAGCTGTGATGTGAAAATCGAATGGCGAATTAAGGCTGATGAGATGGATCATTTGGATGGGAAGTTACGATCAGCTGAGGAGACGAGTGAGGATGTAGAGCCTGAAAAGAAAGCTGGACAAACGCTCGCTGACGTAGCGGATAAAGCAAACGCTGGCGACGGAAAAGGAACCTGTGCGCCGTCTTCGCAGGAAGATGGCGGCTGCGCGTGTCGTGTGTGCGATTTTGTGGCCAAAACTCCGACCGCGCTGAAGATTCACTGCAAGAGAAAACACGGTGGCAGGACAACCTCTGCCGACCAGGCGGGCACCACAGTGCCCCCTATAGACCTGGTGGGTAACACAGTGCCCCCTACAGACCAGGCGGACACCACAGTACCCCGTACAGACCAGGTGGACAACACAGTGCCCCCTACAGTCCACCCTACAACTACTACAGACCAGCCTGATGCCACACCACCCTCTGAAACAGGCCACCTCATGTCTGTGAGCCCCACAGCTCCCCCTACGGACCACCCCGGTGCTGAGACTCTCGAGCGTCTGCACTGCAGGTGCTGCAGTTTTTACACCTGCACCACCGAGGAGATGTACGCACACCTGAGCGAGGAGGCTCACCGGAAATGCGCGACGGAGAAAAACATGGACCCGCAGTTCGAGCAGTGCGTCGAAAAATTGCTCGTCATCATCTTAGACGAACCGAAAGACGGAGACGGGGCGGGCGAACGTGACGAGGATGGGGTAGTTAATACTCCGGCGAACGAGAGCGCCGACGAGGTACAGTCACCTGAGCAGACGGCGTCCGAGTTGGGCGCGGAGGCCAAGGCTCCGCTGAAGCGCAAACGCGGGAGGCCGAAGTCGTCCCAGGTCACGAGCTGCAGCCACTGCGGCCTGGTGGCCTCCAACCCCACGAACCTGAGCGTGCACATCCGCCGCAAGCACAGCCGCCTGTACGGCTTCCACTGCAAGGTCTGCAAGTACTCCTGCGTGACCAAAGGCGACATGGACCGCCACTGCGAAACCAAAAAGCACGTCAAGCGAGTGCAGAGCGAGGGAGACGGACAGGACGTTGTCGTCTCGCTGGACGCTCAACAGGCGGGCGTCGAGGGAGAGGGCACCGAGCAGGACCCAGAAGGAGGGCCGGCGGAAAAGGGGAGTGAGGTCCCGTCTAAGAAGGGCAGGTACGACGGGAACTCTTGTGTCCACTGCGACTTTGTGGCGCACTCGGCGCTCTCCCTGGACCTCCACGTGCGGCGCAAACACACAAAGAGCTTTGAGTTCGTGTGTTTGGCGTGCAGCTATTACGCGGTCACGCGCAAGGAAATGTCTCGCCACACGGCGACTGAGAAGCACAAGCACAAACGCTCGAGCTATCTGCAGAAGCGCCAACCGAGCCCAGAGCGACCCGCCTCTGACGGTGCCGAAACCGGGAACCCGGATGAGGCGGAAGAACCGAGTAACGATGAGCTCAGTGAGGCTTCAAAGGGTGCAAAAGGCGAGACAGAGGTCGCCCCTGCTGCTAATGCAGC
>JAJAGP010003374.1:0-21785 GCA_025084515.1 Ancistrus triradiatus | reverse complement strand
TCCTTGGCCATCTTTAGATTGATCGAAGTGAATAGCGAAGTTACATCAAATGAAACCATGATCTCGTCACCGTCCATTTTTATGCCTTTCAGCTTGTGAAGAAACTGTTGCGAGTTGTTAATGGAGTATTGTGATCCAGTGATTAGGTGTCTGAGGCGCTTGTATAGGTGTTTTGCCAAATTATAGGTGGGTGTACCTGGGAGAGAGACGATTGGTCATAGAGGGGTGCCTTCTTTGTGTACTTTAGGAAGTCCATAAAATTGTGCAATATCTGGTTCTCTCGCGCTCATCTTCCAACGTTCTTCCTTCGTGATTTGATTCAGATCCTGGAGCTTTCTTAAAGTTGCATTGATTTTGCTGGTCAGTTTCTTAATGGGATCATTGTTGAGTCGACGATAAGTGGTTGTATCATCCAAAAGTTGCTTGACTTCTGGTATATATTCGGCACGATCCATTATGACTGTCATGCGTCCTTTGTCAGACGGTAAGATTACCACGGTTTTGTCATCTTTGAGTGAACTGATACCCTCTCGTTCTTGCTTCACGATAGTCCTGGAGGGGCGACTGTGAGTCAAGATGGGAACAAGTGTTTGGCGTATTTCTTGTTGATATTCTTCGTTGAGTCCTTGTGATGGGAGTCCGTTTTCGAGACTGGCAAAGAATTCTCTCTGATTCAAGTCTCTAAGTTATGTTTTAACAAGAGGGGGCAATCACTTTTTCAAACAAGGCCATGTAGGTTTGGATTTTTTTCTCCTTTAATAATAAACACCTTCATTTAAAAACACCACTGTATAATACAAGGATACAGATTAATATTATCATTTGCAAGAGGAACAAAATATTGATTATGAGAGGATATGGTTATATGTACTGTATATACTCACCATGGGCAAATCTAGCAAATGTACACTCATGAAAACTTTCATGCATAATAAAGTCATGCACAGACCCAGGCCACTTTGCTTCCACATTGCTGATGATGTGGGCTGTATCACATATGATCTTCACAGTGCAGAACAGTAATTAACTGCAGTGGCTGTATTGTGAATTGTATTTCATTTGTAATGCAAAATTGTTGATGAATGATCTGCAGAGAGCTGGGACCAAAGTAACAAGGCTAACATCAGTAACACACTATGCTGAGAGGGACTCAGATCCTGCAGTGCCAGGCGTGTCCCCCTGCTTAAGCCAGTACATGTCCAGGCCCGTCTGAAGTTTGCTGAAGAGCATATGGATTATCCAGAAGAGGAATGGGAGAATATCATGTGGTCAGATAAAACTAAAATAGAATACTTTTTGGTAAAAAGTCAACTCGCCACGTTTGGAGGAAGAAGAATTCTGAGTTGCTCCCTACCTACTGTGAAGCATGGGGGTGGAAACATCATGCTTTGGGGCTGTTTTTCTGCAAAGGGGACAGGACGACTGATCCGTGTTAAGGGAAGAATGAATGGGGCCATGTAACATGAGATTTTAAGCCAAAACCTCCTTCCATCAGTGAGAACATTGAAGATCGAACATGGCTGGGTCTTCCAGCATGAGAATGATCCCAAAGACACCGAACGGGCAATGAAAGAGTGGCTCCGTAAAAAGCATTTCAAGCTCCTGGAGTGCAGCCAATCACACTTGGAAATCCTAAAATCATATTAATATTAAAATCATATTAACTGATTCAAGTCTTGAAGCTTCATACAAAATAAATGACTTATTGCTTAGACTGATACCTGAAATTCTGTGGAATTCTTCTTTGATCAGGCTTGTGGCTCTGTGACTTGGGAAAACCACAAAGGTTTAAATTAAAAAATTTTAATGCAAGAGTCACATTTATGACAGCCAACAGACGGTTACTTTAGAAATATGTTCAGGATCACTGAGTTTGCATAGAAAACTCCCCTTGGCAAAAAACTGGAGCGCAAGACAAAGAATTTGCTCCGAACTCCACGATGTGTCGTATGTGAGATGCAAGAGCGAAGAAGATTGTTAATAGAAATGATTGACTGTGCTGAAAAACAGACATGACAGATAATCATCAGGGAACAATGAAACATTAAAGCGGGGTCTGATCACACTCTCCCGATGGAGATTTCTCCGTAGTGTTTGTGTTTCGATGTGAGAAACTCAGGATTAGTTGAAGTAAATCTGCTAGCGAGCAGCTTAGCTTCATGAAGTATGTTGCCAAAGTAACTAACTCCAAGTTACGCTGAACTTGCTTTGTGAAACCGAAAACTGATTTTTTTGTAAACTCTGAGTCAACAAACTCTGTGTTTTCACTAAACCTGCTTTCTGAAATACCCCCCTGGAATCATAGGTTTGTTTGTTTATTTAACATCACTATCAGCATCAGTGGAGATTTCAGCAACACGCAAAAGGTTACATCTTTACACAAGGTTACATCAAGACCAGTCATCTACATCCACTCAACACAATGGCAATTTAGCATAATCAATTAACCTAACACACATGTCTTTAGATTACACGGAGTAAATCCACCCAGACACAGGGATGACATGCAGACTCCATAGAGAAAGGACCCAGGCCGCTCCTCCCCAGGAATGAACCCAGGACCTTCTTGCTGTGAGGTGGCAGTGTTACCCACCAAGCCACCATGCAGCCTGGAATCATAGTTTGGAAGATGAGTTACTGGAACACTGGACATTAATCTCTCCTTAGAGAAAGTGTTTTTTTTTCCCATTTTATTATTTATATATCCATGCTGTCAGTGCTCAGGTGGGGCAGGAGTCTAATACCAACCACTGTGGTTACCTGAGTGTGAGTTCCTGCAGTGCCTTCTGGCAGGGTTGGAAATGAAGAGACAACTGGTCGAATGTCATCCTGAGCAGATCAAGCATTAACAAAATGTTTTTAAAAAAATAATAATATAAATACCAAAAAATCTTGCTCTAAGCATTTAAGTGGCTAGCGAACCATCATGGTCCCAGTGGTGCCTTACAACCAGGTTGGGGAACACAAATAATTGGTTATGTCTGAAGGAAGGGATGCTGGAAATATCTGCTCCGAAATCTGCAACATTAACCCAGATCCCCGGCTGATCCCTGTTTTGTTTTTGGACTTTTCATTGGATCTTGGACTAATAGCTACCGCACGCAGCTGGGATTCTTTCTACTTAAGCTCCTCGGTTTCCCGGTTGCGTTGCGGTAGCATTATCTCGGCATCTGTCGAGCGTTCGGGTGCGGTTCCTCGTTGTCTCGGCCATGTGATGTCATGCCATGTCATGTCATGTCATGTTATGGTATGTTCAGCCTTGTCTTGCCAGTTCCGAGTTCGGTTTGGATCTGTTTTCGTTCGAATCCCATGCTAGGTTTGATTTGTGTTAGCTGTGTTGGCCTCAGTTCAGTTGTTTGGTTATTTTCCGTTCTTTTGTATTATTATAAATAAATTCTTGATTTTTGTACTGGAACCCTGCATTTTCGTATGCCCTCACGTCACCGCATCCTAACATAACAAATACATGCATTGACAAAAAAAAATTTACCACCCAGATAGAAATGTTGGATTTCTGCAAAACTCAGCAGTTATGTCTCAGGCAGATATGTAAATGTTACAGGTGTGGTCCGCTTAGACACTGGGTCTTGCCACAAGAAGGCATAAAAGTGTCCCCTGCTGCCCTATAAAAAGGCTATCAGTGGCTACTTTTGGGTAATGTACCTCTTGGTGAGAGATCATTGACTGCTGGACATGTCTCTACGACACACTCAAAGAGATTTTGCCCAGTTGACAGACTTTGAGAAGCAGGATGCTGGTTTGACAAATTGCAATTTTCTCACCTAGCTGTTAGGAGGTGTTGGCAGTAGGCAGTGGTTCTGTGAGAGCATCAGTAGAGAGGATTGTTTGACCCACCAAGCATAAGCAGCTCCCACAGTTTTGTTGTCCACCACCCAGACACAGGTGGCAGCTTCACTACACACCCTTGCCTCTGCCCAGACCATTTAATTGTTCTTGGGAAAAGAAATTTGTTGACACAGCCAGCAGCCTTCGCTTTTGTTTGCAGTGGCGTCATGAACAAGAAACCTTTACTGCTGTGGACAGGAAGTGTATCGTTTTTAGCGATTCTGTGTTCAAATATGGAGCTCTCATAATGAGCGCTTCAATCCTGCCTTTGCTATGGATATAAGTTGCAAGATACTGTATAAGTTGCTGGATGTCAAATAACTTCTTAAAGGTAAATCAAGACAAAACTGACATCATTATCTTTGGAAACTCTGTTTCTACCAGCATTGTAGCCAATGCTCTGGAGTCATTGTCTATAAATGTACATACATGCGTAAAAATATCTTGGTGTTAATTTTGATTCCACTCTTACATTTGTGAAGCAAATTAGTAGCATTGTACGTGGCAGGGTTTATCACCTCAGAAATATTGCAAACTCAAACACATTCTGTCCACACAGGATTTGGAAACTGTCATCCATGTATTTATTTCTTCTCGTCTTGATTATTGTAACTCTCTGTACATCGTTTTTGCTCAATCCAGCATAGCACGCCTGCAGTTGGTTCAAAATGCTGCTGCCAGGCTCCTGACAGGTCTAAAGAAAAAAGAGAGCATTACTCCTGTACTTGCCTCCCTGCACTGGTTACCTGTGAGATTTCGAATTTACATTAAGTCCTCTTCGACACTAGACATCTTTAAAACAAATTTGAAAACTTATTTTTCACTGTGGCATTTGAATCTTTTTAGATATTTGCATGATTTTGTTCTGACTTACTGGTTTTGTGATTCTAGTGACTTTTCCATTAGTCTTTTAACTTGATAATTTTACTGTGCAGCACTTTGGTTGACACTTGTTGTCTTTGAAATGTGCTATACAAATAAACTTGTCTTGTCTTGTCTTGTCTTGAGTGACACAATGCCTCAGCTGCTGGTGTGATAATCTGGGGATCTATTGTGTACAATGGCTGGTCACCTCTAGTAGTGATACGAGGGCCACTAACAACTCAGCGATATGTGAAGGACATCCTGTGGACATCTCATGGCAGGGCTTCCAACTAGCATTTTTCAGCAGTTCTAATGCTCACCCACACACAGCAAGGGTTTCCCAGGAATGTTTCCACCAGATTGCAACAATTCCTTGACCTGCTGTGTCACCAGATATATCAATTGAGCATAGCAATTGAGCATTTATGGGAAGCTAGCTAGAGGCTAGAGGCAGCCTAACAGGGTACTAGAACCTGCTTTCAATTGTACAGTTTGCCCCAATAAACTATTCCTTTCGCTCTAATATTTTAGTCACTGACATATTAAATTCACACATATAAAGATTCATTTGATCACAATAACTCCTTCTTGGTGTGTTTGTTTTAGTCAATGAATGTATATTTCATTGAGTAATTAAGAGGGCATTTACTTTTTCATACAGTAAATAAACTGTATTTTGTGTTCACTCGGGTTCTCTTTGTCCTTTACTACTTCTTGCTTGCAGATCTGAAACACTTAACTAAGAGAAGAAATCAGGAGGGGGCATAATTTTTTTTTTTCACGACATAAGAAATGAAGATAAAGTTACAGTTTTTATCATCTTCTGATTCATGTTAACACACGTGCTAATGATAATAATCATAAGTGAGTTTTAATATGAACTAAACCTTCACCCCCACTTTAGTCAAAAAGCATAATGCTCACACACACTGCAATCCCATTACTTCACAATATAGGATGATTGTGTGAGGTTTTTTTGTGTCTTTGTTGTGTCCCTGCGGCAGAATAGCTGAATTTGAGAGTAAAAATAGATTCAACTGGACAAGAGAAAACTGAACCTCCCCCACACAGCCTCCTCCACACACACGGACACACACACACACACACGCACTCAAACACACACACGCTGGATGTAGGTTGCAATGTCAGGAGAACTGAGTAAGAAAGGTGAACCAGTGCTGTCACATATCATTCATACACACACACACACACACACACACACACACACACACACACACACACATCAGTATAAAGCAGAGGCTTGGAAAAAAACACCCTTTCTGTTCTTTGTTTCTGCTGTTTAACTGAATCACTGTAGGTTACTTTTCTGTTCTGAATAGACAGACAGATCAAATTGTTTTTATTTGCCATAATCATTTGCATAATTACATTAGTTACCTCAACACGGCTCCAGAGACCCTGGTTCGTGTTGAAGCCAAGTCGTTGCATGTTGTCCCTGTGGGTTACCTCCCACATTCCAAGGACATGTTTGATCAGTTGGCATCTCTGAAGAGTCTCAGTGTATGTGTGTTCATGTGCCTTGCGATGTCCACTCACCTTATCCAGAGTAGGAGCTGCCGGTTAGAATCCCCAGGGTTTGGACTGAGTGTGTACAAAAAGGGAGTGATACCCTTATATAGGTTGCAGGTGTCAGAGTGCTCTACATGGACAGCAAGCCCATTAAATGGTTAAAGTAAGGGTCACTGTTGCAGCACATGTGGGTGATCCCCTGCCTAGCCTCCTCTCCCTTAGACAGCAAATCGTGCTTGTTTAATGTGTGACCTCGCTGGAAGGCCCCTCTGGGACTTGTGTTAGACTGCTGCACAACCCGAGCACCAGCTTCTTAATGCCGAGTCATAATATTGGAGTTATTGAAACATTCTATGACAGTCCTCCTAATATTTTATTGTATTTCTTTATTATTTTATTTTGTTTTTTCAATGGCGCATTATGTCAAAGCAGATTTACAATTCATTCTATTAGCTTGGCCCAAAGCACAAACTGAACATGCCTATGGTGACAGTGGAAAGGAAAACTCCCTAAACGTTATGATGAAGAAACCTTGGGAGGTCCAAGACTCCACACAGGACCCAACATCCTTCCTTAGATGATGAATATAGGAATTACACTAAGTTATCTAATTAATACGTTTGTAGTAATTGTTTAAATATACATAAGTTAAATAAATTAGAAAAGAGAACATATCAAAAGAAATAATATAAATATAATAATATAATATATTAAATATAATAATTAAAGGGTGGCACGGTGGCTCAGTGGGTAGCACTTTCGTCTCAAGGCGAGAAGGTCCTGAGGTTGATCCCAAGTGAAACGATCTGGGTCCTCCCCATGTCCACATGGGTTCACTCCAGGTGCTCCGGTTTCCTCCCACACTCCAAAGACATGCATGATAGGTTAATTGGTGTCTCTAAAAAGTGCCCTTAGTGTGTATGTGCCCCACGATGGATATGCGGCCGGCTGGGCACTGGCTCTTCCACACCTGTCCAGGATCAAGCAATGAATTAATAATAATTATAATAAAAAGAGAATAAGTTGTGTTGTTGTCAGACCGCTAGAGTGGAGACCATGCCTCGGGACACGCAAGTCCGAGTCCAGACCAGACCTTTCAGTGGTTTGAAGACCGTTTTTATTTTTTCATTATAAAGAATAAAAAAAAAGTAAAATGGAATAATTTGTAATTCCCTTTACATTCATTCCTAATTAATTTTACATGATATATATAATAAATAGTAGTTATTCATATATGTTGAATATATACATTAAATAATATATTGCCTAAAACTGTTTATTTTGGTTACATTATGTCTTACTCAATAAATTTAACTTTTGGTGTTCCAATATTTCCCTTCCATCTCAACTTAATCATGAGTCCAAACCACATAAGTCACTGAATATACAACGGACATCCATTCTATCCATTTTTATTATTAAATATGAAACATAACAATACTATTAAATCTGTCCTCCAACTACAGTGGTAAAGTTTTGTTGGCCATGGCAACTTTCCACTGTAACTGTGCTCGCATTATAAATGAAAACAGCCTTTTTCCACAGTTCATGTAATAAAAAGAATTTTAATCAATTAATAATCAGCTATACAAGGCGAAATGTGTAATAAACACACTCATCTGTGCGCGCACACACACACACACCACACACACACACACACACGCGCGCGCACACACAATCAGTAACGACCGTAACGAGCTCTCTGACTGTAGGCATTGTGTTGACTGCCATATCCCCGATCATGTGACCTGTGGTCCCAACCTCTGTCCCGACCTCGATGAGGTCTGCCTTCCTGAAACCTAAAAACATAAGAGCTTGTTAGATATTCACAGTTGAGTTCTGCGTGATTCATTAACAGACTTGTAGCAGATGGAGCTCTGACACAGATTGCAACATGAGGCAACTAACCAAGGTATTTGGTTTAGATACAAAAACTGGCTAATTCAATGCAGATTAACAATGCAGATCCAACCCTGAATATTTGAAACCTTGTGTCCTTTTAGCTGATGCCCTTATCCAGAGCAACTTACAAGTGATATGACCTTACAATCCCAGCAATTGTAGATTAAGGGCCTTGCTCATGGACCCCACAGTGGCAGACTGGCAAAGGTGGGATTTAAACCCTGAACCTTCTGGTCCACAGTCCAGTACATTAATCACTAGACCACCAGCCCCACAGTTTTCTACTGTCTTGCAATGTGGCTCTTCTAACACCAAACAACTACCCCAAAATTAACCAGTGAATAAAACAGAGTTGGCGTGTAGGTAAGTGTTCTAATCAAGCACGTCAGATAAATGCTATAAATGTAAAGAGGAACCGTGGAACCACAGTTCTTGCATTACAGGATGGGTCCTAAATTACACAAAAATACACAAGCCAAGGAATTAAGACGTGCACCTCCACAATCCACAGGCACAACAACTGTACTGTTTTACCAAGCTGGAATTCAAACCAAACCTGCACTTTTGTGTCGTGAAAACTCAAAAACTGATCTGATCACCAGATTTAAACATCTGAACAGATTTATGTTATTTGGCCTCAACCCACAGCTAAGTAAGGTGGAGTTCCTATTGCGTCACATAAACGTCGCAGATTCCTGGAGCCTGAAGCTCCATTCATCCATCAAACCATCAACAGAACCTGCAAGAAGACTTAAAACTGCCCAAATCCTAAATCAAGATACAAAGTGAATATACGACCGCTGATTAACTGGCAAATTTGTGATTTGAGTGGGAATAAGTTTTAGCACCCTCGGTCTCTGTTCCTCCACCCGTCCACTATGGGAGGTTTTACTGAAGATTGGCGTAGATACTTCTGGAACTCTTCATCCTGATCCGAGAAGCGATGTGCAAACTGTTCCTCAAACCTCTCGACCTCAGACATGCTGAATAAATCTGAAACAAACCGACAAACGTCCAAACATGAGCTCGAAACAACATCGTAGCACGTGCATCTACTGCTAAAGATAACGATGCGATGTCAGATAATTATATAATCTTACTCGTTTATGACCAGAGTGTGAATTAACTAATTAATCAGTAAAGAGATATTAGATTTTTATACAAGTCAGAAATCGATGCTGCTGTCTGTTAGGGAGAAAAAGTCCTCTGATTATGGAAGACGCACATCCCAAATCACACCATTAGCACGGTATGGTGCACTAGTTAGGGAACCTTGCCTTTCCTACCTGTAAGTCTAATACACATATTTAGGACAATCCTGAAAGCCTTAATATTCTGTAATAATCTATATTATATAATATTCTTATGACCACACGTTCCAATGTTAGAGGATTGGTACAGCGTCAAAATCAGTTTCTAGGGTGTAGGGTGAACGGATAATGAGATTTAGAACACAGCGCCGTATATGACTGTGCCTCCTTTACTATGGTCCCCACGCAGCTTGTTTAAAGGTTCCGGTGCCTTAAAAAGATCATTAGACTCAATGTAGTTTGTTTGTATATTATTTTTATATTTTCTCATAACGTGATTATTTGGGAATTATTTCTAAACCCCGAAAAATGAGAGATTAGCGCATGGACGTCAACACTGCAGAAACTCTTCAATTAATGCGTTAATTAATGATAATTATTGACCTGTTGGATTGAATTGTAGCAGCTCTGCAACGCCAGAACTCATGTAAGTACTAAAACATCCAAACATCTGAGTTTGAAAAGTATTCTTATTTGCTGTAGCTTATAAAAATGGACTTCTTAATTCGTGATAAAACTAAGAAAAAACGTGAATCAGGATTAAGTATGTAGATGAGTTATGTTTATTGAAATGTAGTTAAGCATTTAAGTGATAATCAAAGACATATATAATAAAAACTAATTGAATCTTAATTAACATATTGAAGGCTTTTTGTGTTTATTACTTGCATGTAATTTCCTGTATTTAATTTTGGAAAACACCGACCTGCAGATTGTAGCAGATTTAAGAAGTAGAAAAACTCTAAATGTAGTGGGTTTTTTTTTAGTTCTATTGTAAATGCTGAAACTACACCATGTATATTGGTTTAGATATTTTGTAATGTAAACTAATTAGATTTTATTGTTATGTTTTTACTTTCTGTTTGATATTCAGTTTAGACTTCGTTTTCTGGTTCTGTTGGATTGTGTTTATTTCATGTATATTTTATGCAATATTAAGTCAAACCCAACACTTTAGAGAACCACTTAAGCTAAAGCATGCCTTTGAAATGTGAGAGTAAACCAGAATACACACAGGAATCCCACGCAGACATTTTGAGAACAAGAAACTCCACATGGGCAGCTGCAAGACCAGAACCTGGGTCTCTGGAGCTGTGAGGTGACAGTGCTAAACACTGAACCATCCCTGGGGGAAAAAATATAAAGCTTATTCAACAATTAAATGCAGAAAAGAAGCAGTTTTGATTAGCCTGATTTAATTAGAACTGGCTCTCTGGTGCTTTAGTGGGCTAATACAGTATGAGTACATTATATGAATATGATGTATGGAGAAATGTAATTAATGATAACATGTGGGGTAAATGTTTTGGGTAGGACAGGGCACCCCAAAGTATTAGAAGAGAGAAGATGAAATGAGATAATTTGTAAGCATATTGTATCACATAATGTACTGTTCACTTGTAACCCTGTTCTGCGAAGTAACACAGCAAATTTATGACATGAATTACTCAGTTAATTAGGATGTAACAAAAGTGTGAAGAAATGTGTTGTTTTGAGACCTAGTCACCTAACTGATGGAAATAGAGATGAAGAGGAGCCATTTCAGGTCTATGTATGTACAACCCCAGTTCTGAAAAGTTGGGATGGTATGGAAAATGCCCCACCCGAAAACAGTGTACTTTCCAATTACTTTGACTTTTATTTCATTGCAGATAGTATGAACCCAATATATTTCATCCTCATGATATTCAGTTTGTTAACAAATGCATGAGACAATTATTGAACTGTTTAAAAAAAAATTTTCCTTAAAGAAAGAGTGGAAAATACTTCTCCCTCTACAGTGCATAATATCATTAGATGGAAATTCTACAGTGCATAATATCATTAAATGGAAATGAATGAATAACTCTGAGTTACACACTTGAGAACAACAAACAAAAACACATTTTGTCATTCATTTCTATAAATACAGATTCTCTACCTCTTAATGAACGAATGGATCAAATCCTCCTTGTATGACTCATTTTTTTCTTACCTGCAGTGTGTCTGAGATGCGTGAGACTTTCACAGAGTTATTTCAGTTCAACAAGCTCCAAGAATTTGAACTTGGGCTGTAAAAATATCAGTATGGTCTTAAGGTTATATCTTTGATAAAATGCTATTTTTGTGTTGGTTTGTCATTTCTATTCAATCTAGAATTATTTGTAGTGAACATAGTAACCAAGGTTTATTTATAAAGCACATCCGCTTGATAATGAACAGGGTCGTGGGAGAGCCAGCAGCATAGGGTCCAAGGCAGGAACAACCCTAGACAGGGCACAAACATACACATACACACTAAGGACACTTTAGAGACACCAATTAACCTAGCATGCATGTCTTTGGATTGTGGGAGGAAGTACCCGGAGTAAACCCACTCGGACACGGGGAGGACCCAGACCACTCCATCCTGGGATTGAACCGGGGACTGACTTTCTGTGAGCCGACGGTGCTACCCACCCAGCCACCCCATTATCTTTAATGTATGTGTTAATTTGCTGTGAGTCACTGTTTTATGCTAATCAGCTGCATGTAGGGTACATTAAAGCAGGTTGGTTTAAAATCGTTTTATAAATTAATCGTATTTGGTTATTTACTAAAACATTAGTCCTGAATCATCACTAAAGTCATATCAGTGTAGGATCAAGACCTGCGCTGGACGGGTGTGGGGATTGTAAATGGTGCGCCCACAGGCTGTGAGTGTGTGAGTGCGCGTGTGTGCGCGCGCGCGGATCTACTCCGTGTCGCTGCTGCTGCTCATTTTCACGCCGACTGTCGCGGACTGAACTCACAGCAGACCGAGCACGCGCGGAGTGTTCGGATTTTCCACTGTGTGTGTGAGAGAGTGTGTGTGAGAGGACCTGGAGTTTTGATCCCGATCGCTCGTGCGCGCTGAGGAACCAATAGAGCCCCAGTTCATGCCGATCAGGTTTCAGTGTCGAAGCCTGAAATGGAGACGGAGCGGAGCTAACACACACCTTATACACACACCTATACTTACACACACGTTATACACACTAACGCACGGTAGTCTGACGGAGCGCAGCTTTACACCGAGGGTCTGAACTGAACTCTGCAACCATGGGGTGAGTCCAACACACACAGATGTATAGGCTAAATATAGTACTTTTTGTACTTTCAAAACGGGGTTATACTTTATTTCGTTATATATTGTGTGTTTACATTCTTTCTTTACCAGTGATTGAACTCAACCTTATGGGCACTTAAGACTTATTTTACTTATAAGACTTAACACTGCCTAATTTGCTCTTATTTCTCTTAACCCTACATAACAAGCTCCTCTTTACCTTTTCCTCTTAACCTTGCCTAACTTGCTCTTATTCCTCTTGACACACTGCCTAGCAGGCTTTTGTTTGGTGCAACACTGCCTAGCAGGCTTTCGTTTCACTTAAAGTCATGGTCACACTAGACATTTGCCACAGCAAGTAGCGCTGTTGGTTGAGGACATGAAGTTGTTTGGCAGAGTTCACCAAATGTCACCAAATTTGAACTCAGTTGAAGTTTCGCTTGTAAAATTTATTCGCCCAGAAGTTTGCGCTCGTCGCACCAAACTCATTGAAAATTAATGTTATTTCGCTTGCAAAACTTCACTCAGTCGTGTGACTGTGACTGCCTCAATGTCTTTCATTCTGCTTACCATCGCCTAACTGACTCTTTTTCTGCTTAACACCGCCTAACTGGCTCTTTGCGTCTTCTGTGTCAGGCCCTTTTACGCTGTTGGAAGTTGGGCTCTTTTAGTCCTTTCTGGCCCCTATCTTTGTACCCGGTCCTTCTTTGACCCTCAGATGCCAGACCTGGGAAACACAACTCTGTAACCGATAGCTGTCACCTTATCAGAGGTGGGAAACTAGTCAGAGGAGCTCAGCAGTGAGAATCAGTAGTCTACCAAGTGATGGCTGTTGGTAACCAGCTTGCGTTTTCTCTGGCGATAAATGTCTTATGGTTGGATAGGGGCTGGGAAGTAGCAAAAGGGTATGTTGTCCAGTAGCAGAGTGGGTACAGGGGATAAGGCCAATGTTTTAGCCTGTATAACAGCAGATCTACCAATTATGAAACCCAAACAGCGTAAAAGATCAACAAGTCAAACATCAGAACCCTAAAGTTTGTCTGCGATGCAAGAGGTACTGTAACCGTTAACGGAAGTAAAGTGTAGCTTATTCAGAGGTGATATGATGATTTACAGTAGTGAACGACTGAATAGTCTCTATGATCTGCTTTACCACAGAGATCATGACATAGTAAAAATATTTCATTACTTGCACTGGTATGGCAAACCAATGTTTCAACAAACAGATACTTCACTGGTCCAGCTTGTATTTATCCTGAAAGAAACATTAATAAACCAATAATAGCCCAGAGTGGGACAGGACACGTACCATCCTCATTTGTTTCGCAATACATTGAGGAACTGATGACTAAAGTTCATCATTATTTATATGGAACTGATTTGGTTTAACGCAACAGATGTGATACAAACAACAGATTTTCCCCGTCTAAAATATATAAAGACAAGAATGGCACATCTGGTGGACCACCTTAAAAGGAACTGCCACAAAGAGTATGCCAAAAGCCAGCTAGCACAAGTCCATATAACAGTGTGAAAATGATCCTCCATAATAGAAAACAAGTATGCATTGGAAAGAGCGCTGATACTGTAATATTTTATCTGAACAGGGATCTGAAAATGGCCAAGAAGTCTATAAATAGGTGATCCTCGTTACCCCTTGACAAGTCACAAATATATTTCACACACCAAAGTTGATGTAGAAAATGCAGAGAGACCACTGAAACTTGAAATCAGCATCATCTGTATTTTGGAGCACTGCTGGTGATTTATGTTGTAGCATCACTTCAGAACCATATATGATTGTTGTTGTTATAATTTTTTTTTTTGTGGAGTCATGGTTACTTTTTGAAAAACCTTTATTGAAATGCACGTTATGGAAGTTTGTTTTTAAAAAGGTCTACTAGCCTGTACTTTTATTACTGCTAGTATTTTTTATTATTATTATTATTATTATTATTATACTATATTTTTATTGCTTGAGAAATTGGTTTAGCTGATGAGTTCAGTTTGCAAATTTAAACAACAAAACAAGAAAAAGCATGCAAAATACTTAAATATAGTATAGATAAATAGTGTGGTTTGTGATCCAGCCTTAATACCTAGTGATATCATTTTTTTTTTGTTGTTTGACAGAATGTCCATCCCTTTTTAAAAAAAATTAAAGACATACTTTTTGAACCTGGCCTGTTATTATTAAATCTCTTAGATATTATTATGGCATTTAAAGAAAACAAAATGTGTAAACAAAATATTACTTCTAATAATAATTGCTTAATTTATAATAAGTTGATATATTGATATTATTGATTATTGATATATAATTATAATTGTGTTGTGTAGCAATACGCTTTCATAACTACAGTAGCCTTGCTTCACATTTACTACATTTGGACTAAGGGGAACATTGTGTACTTTTTTTTTGGACTGAACTGTTCATTTAAGCAGGAGAATGAATAATGCATATAATGGGAAATTAGATAATGAAAGCGCGTTTAGTGGTGATTGAATCTGGTAGATCTTTAGTTCCCACTGTGTGTGTTGTGTTGGAGGTCAGCGCCCTAGGAATGGCATGTGCTACTAACCAGAGAGAGAGAGAAAGAGAGAGAGAGAGGGAAGGGGGGGATAAAACTGGTCTGACATGTCAGAGCTAACAGACAGGTTGGAGGAGTCTCAAATTGCGCAACAGCACCCTGAAACCGACACAACCACCACCAGCAATAGTGAACAATACACAGTGCAACTAGATAATCCATATAATCCATTTGTACACACAGAGACACCATCTAACAAGACGATGTTTGTATAGCAACATCACATTGTAGAATAATATTCTGTTGTATCAGGATGTTAGGTTGAGCTGAGATTTCCTCCTCCTCTCTCTCTTGCTTGTTCGTTTGCATGTGTAGGAAATTGTAATTCATTATACATAAGCCCTTCACACCCAATTTATTAAAGATTCCCGTTTCACTTATACTTCGTTTAACCTAACTGTAGCTCTAATAATGCGGGTGGAAGAAGAAACAAGTTGGCTTTTCCCCAAACATGCAGTGGCAAAGGGTTAGAGAGGCTAAAAAGCATTGTGGTTATTGATTTGGCAAAGATGGCAATCACATGGCCTTGAAATCCCCAATTAGATGGCACCGTCATGATAATAAACTACTTAAAAGATACTTTAACCACAAGTATGGCAACCTGCGGCTGGCATTCTACTGGAGCTTTAACTGGAACCAGGTTATCTGACCCCAGAAAGTGTTTTTCACTAACAAACACCTGTAATAAGAACTTGATCCCCATTGTTATGTATGGAGGATCTGTGATGTTTTTGTTTATCCAGGACGTTTTGAAATTAAAAACAGGTTCCTCTATAAAGTCATGGCTAGAGACTTATCCTTATGCTTGGGTCTTGATTAGGAGAATTTTGGAAAGTAGGCCAGAGCAAGCGGCGAGAGAAAGCATGCATAGAGGCACAAGCACGTCACATTTGATGGCTGATGGGCCACTGTTGCTGCAGCGAGATGTACCCTCATCCAATCTGCACTTCCTCAAAGCTAAGCATCCCGTCTTGATTTTGCTTAACTTTAGTCACTATGTGCAGGCAGAGGCAGGCTTTGAACAAGGCACCAGTCCACCTGCAGGTTCCTTCTCTCCTTCAGACATGGACAATTGTGTCTCTCCAGCACTCAGCCAGAAAACAAAAATCAAACTTGGCTTGACTGGTATATTTCACCGCTGCGTCATCCAAGCGCCTCATTTATGCACTTTTACATACAACCCCAACTCAGCAAAAGTTGGGACAGTATGGAAAATGCATATAAAAACCCACAGTGTTTCTTACATATTCTTTTGACTTTTATTTCATTGCAGATAGTATGAACCCAAGATATTTCATGTTTTGTCTGGTCAGCTTCGTTTGTTAATAAACATCCATTCCTGCATTTCAGTCCTACACCACTCCAAAAAATGTTGGGACAGGGGCAATTTACAGTTGGTAATCAATAAAAAAAACCTAATCATGATTTGGTAATAAAGCAGCATCCAGGAAAGGATGAGTCTTTGATTATCAAAGATGGCCAAAGGATCTCCAGTTTGTCAACAAATGCATGAGAAAATTATTGAAGTGTTTAAAATCAATGAACCTTAAAGAAAGATTGGAAGGGATTTGCATGTTTTTTTCCTTTACAGTGCATTATATAATTAAGCAATTCAAGGAATCGGGAGGAATTTCAGTGCATAAAGGCCAAAGGCGTAAGATAGTTCATCAAAGCTGATAGAACCGCATGGGCAAGGGATTACTTTGGGAAACTTTTGTCAAGCACTACAACATGGAGTTACATTCACAAATGCCACTTAAAACTTTACTGATGCCTCATTTTAGCCATGCACAGAAGTGGCATTGACTTCTCAGCTCGGAGACATCTGGGATGGACCATCATACAGTGAAAACATGTATCATGGTCAGACCAAACAGTATTTCAGGTCTTTTTTGGAAAAAAAATGGACACCATGTTCTCCAGACCAAAGGCGAAAAGGACCATCCAGACTGTTATCAGCAACAAGTCCAAAAGCCAGGCTCTGTCATGGTATGGGGTTGGGTCAGTGCCCTTGGCAAAGGTCATTTACACTGCTGTGATGGCAGCATTAATCCGGAGGGTACGGCTACTGGACTGGCATGGCTGCAGTCCTGACCTGTCCCCAATAGAGAAGGTAATGAGAATTTTTAAAATGAAAAATGCGACAACGATGACCTCGTACTGTTACACATTTTAAAGACTTGTTTGCAGGAAGAATGGGACAAAATAACACCTGAAACACTAAATCGTTTGGTAACCTCTGTGCCAAAACACATTTTAAGTGTGGTGAAAAAGAAAGGCAACATTAACAAATGGTAAATGCTTTGCTGTCCCAACTTTTTTTGGAACGTATTGCAGGCATGTAATGCAGGAATGGATGTTTACGAACAAATGAGATTATATTGACCGGACAAAACATGAAATATCTCAGGTTCTGTTGGATTGAGATCTGGTGACTGGAAGCCATTTGAGTACAGTGAACCATTGTTGTGTTCAACAAACCAGTTTGAGATTAAATTGAGCTTTGTGACATGTCTCATTATCCTGATGAAAGTAACCGGTGCTCTGTGGTCAAAAAGGAATGCACACGGTCAGCAACAGTACTCCGGTAATCTGTGGCATTTAAACAATGCTCAGTTGGTATTAAGGGGCCAGCAAAATATCCCCCACACCATTACACCACCAGCACCAGCCGTAACCGTTTATAAAGGCAAGATGGATCCATGCTTTTGTTTTGTTTACATCAAATTCTGATTCTACCATCTGAATGTTGTGGCACAAATTGAGACTTGTCAGATCAGACAACATTTTTCCAGTCTTCTGTTGTCCAATTTTGGTGAGCTCATGACAATTGTAGCCTTGGTTGCCTGTTCTTATCTGACAGGAGTGGTACCTGGTGTGGTTTTCTGCTGCTGTAGTTAATCTTCTTCAAAGTTTGATGTGTTGAGCATTCAAAGATCCTCTTCTCCTTACCTCGGTTATAACAAGTGGTTGTTTCAGTTTCTGTTGCCATTTCATCAGCTTGAACCAGTCTGTCCATTCTCCTCTGACCTCTGACATCAACATGGCATTTTCGCCCAGAGAACTGCCGCTCACTGGATATTTTCTTTTTCTGACCATTCTCTGTAAACTCTTGACATGGCAGTGACCATGCCACAGCCATCAGAGTCACTTAAACCACTTTTATTTCCCATTCTGATGCTCGGTTTGATCTTCAGCAGGCTGTTTTGACCATGCCTACATATCTTTATGCATTGAGTTGCTGCTATGTGATTGGCTGATAAGATATTTACATAAATGAGCATTAGAACAGGTGTACCTAAAAAGTGGCTGGTGAGTGAAATATTGATGAAACATTAATTAAGGCCAGATGTATAAATAGAAGTCCAGATTAAATGTATTTAAACCTGGAGCTGTGGTGGTGCAGTGGTCAATTACTGGACCTGATTTAGATAAAGCAATTATAAAAATGAGTGAATGAATGTTCCAGAATTATTATCCAAAAGTTATAATATTACATTTCATATGCTTACAGTGGGGTAAAAAAGTATTTAGTCAGCCACTGATTGTGTAAGTTCTCCTACTTAGAAAGACGAGAGAGGTCTGTAATTTTCATCATAGGTACACTTCAACTATGAGGGACAAAATGAGAAAAAAAATCCAGGAAATCACATTGTAGGATTTTTTAAAAATGTAATTGTAAATAATGGTGGAAAATAAGCTCTTCTGTTCTCCACTCATTACCTGTATTAATGGTACCTGTTTGACCTCATTATCTGTATAAAAGACACTGGTCCACAGCCTCAAACAGTCAGACTCCAAACTCAACCATGGCCAAGCCCAAAGAGCTGTCGAAGGACACCAGGAAGAAAATGGTAGACCTGTACCAGGTTGGAAAGAGTAAATCTACAATAGGCAAGCAGGTTGGTGTGAATAAATCAACTGTGAGAGCAATTGTAAGAAAATGTAAGACATACAAGACCATTGATAATCTCCCTCGATCTGGGGCTCCACGCAAGATCTCATCCCGTGGGGTCAAAATGATCATGAGAACGGTGAGCAAAAATCCCAGAACTACATGGAGGACCTGATAATTACCTGCAGAGGCTTGGACCAAATGTAAGAAGGCTCCATCAGTAACACAATATGCCGAGAGGGACTCAGATTCTGCAGTGCCAGGCGTGTCCCCCTGCTTAAGCCAGAGAGCATATGGATGATCCAGAAGAGGATTGGGAGAATATCATGTGGTCAGATGAAATCAAAATAGAACTTTTTGGTAAAAACTCAACTCATCGTGTTTGAATGCTGAGTTGCATCCCAAGAACACCATACCTACTGTGAAGCATGGGGGTGGAATCATCATGCTTTGGGGCTGTTTTTCTGCAGAGGGGACAGGGCGACTGATCTAAGGGAAGAATGAATGGGGCCATGTATCGTGAGATTTTAAACCAAAACCTCCTTCCATCAGTGAGAGCATTGAAGATGAGTCTGGGTGGTTCAGCATGACAATGATCCCAAACACGTCACGCGGGCAATGAAGGAGTGGCTCCATAAAAAGCATTTCAAGGTCCTGGAGTGGCCTAGCCAGTCTCTAGACCTCAACCCCATAGAAAATTTGTGGAGGGAGTTGAAAGTCCATGTTGCCCTGCGACAGCCCCAAAATATCACTGCTCTAGAGGAGATCTGGATGGAGGAATGGGCCAAAATACCAGCTACAGTGTGTGCAAACCATGTGAGACTTAGAGGAAGACTTACAGGAAACGTTTCCCCTCTGTCATTGCCAACAAAGGTTATGTTACAAAGTAGTGAGTTGAACTTCTGTTATTGATCAATTACTTATTTTCCACCATAATTTACAATTAAATTTTTTTAAAATCCTACAATGTGATTTCCTAGATTTGTTTTTCTCATTTTGTGTCTCATAGTTTGAAATGTACATATGATGAAAATTACAGACCTCTCTCTCATCTTTCTAAGTAGGAAAACTTGCACAATCAATGGCTGACTAAATAATTTTTTGTCCCACTGACAAACAATTTTATTACATAATAAGAATTCTACACACTTTATAGAGCAATTTTTATGCATTACTAGCTAGACAGCATATAAGCCAGACATTAAATGGACTGATCTCCACACTGATTAATGGCTTTTGCTACATGCTAATGAGCTAAATGGTTAGCATTGCTCAGCAGCAACCTAATGTAGTTGAAGTTGAAATTTGAGTTAACGTTAAGCTTAACTGAAGTTTTAATTCATTTTTGGAACTAATATAATAAGTTTCAGGTTGAATTATGGAGTCTAACCATCCAACTATTAGCTAGAGAACCCTTCATAATTGCGTTTTAAAGAGGTCTGGTTTTCATACAAACTATAATAAACACCCTTATCGATTCATAATACACAATCCAGGCTGGAAAAAATATAAGAACATTTGTAATTAAGGACATGTAGTACATTGTTTACCTGTAGATTTACATTGCAAGCCTTCCCGCACCAAAACAGCTGCTCCAAGCTTAGCAATGTGCGTATCTGAGAAAAACCTACTAAAAACTTTACTTTTATCTCATACGTAAGCCAAACTTGTCAGATAAACATTGTGTAATATTTACATTACATTTTATCGTACAAGGTACAATCTAAGAAATTGAGGGCTGAGGGCCTTGTTCAGGGACTCAGCAGTGGCAGCTTGGCAGCACAGGGGTTGAACCCTGGACCTTCTGGTCAGTAGTCTAGGATTGTAATTCCTGTGCTGCCACAATCATTCTTAGGTGGTCATTTCTAAATGAGACGTGATGTTATTGGAGAGCTGTTTTGCATTGGTTTCTTTAATTAACACTATTGTTTATTGTTTTTAAGTAAATTCAACTCAACGCTCTACCTCTTCTTCACCTTCTTTAAAATGACACATTGTATTCTTGGTGTGATCTTTTCAGCACACTCAGTTCTAGTAACAGAGCGTCAACAGTACTGAATTTCGTCCACTTGTAAACAGTTTGTGTATTTGTAGATTGTGGACACCGGTTAATTTGTCTGGATTCATCTCCTTCATGCATCTCCTTCATGTCTTCATGCATCTCCTTTGAGATGTCTTTTGATCAGGAAATGGATCATATGAGCAGACATTTCCTGTGAAGAGCAGGTTCAGATTGCTTTTTGGGTAGCAGGACATCTCTAAAACTCACACATCTGGAGCATTTGTCTAGCCTAGCGGTTCATATACTTCTTCCAGCAAGGACTGCAAATGATGTGTTCAGGAGACATATAAAATACATTTGTGTGTGTGTGTGTGGGTTATTAGCTTATACAGAATAAATTATTTATGACTAAGATCAGACATTAGCTACTCTCCATTTTATGATGACCCGACTTACATTGTACACATACAGTGGTGCTTGGGAGTTTGTGAACCCTTTTCTATATTTCTGCATAAACATGACCTAAAATATTATCAGAGTTTCACACAGATCCTAAAAGTAGATAAAGAGAGCCCAGTTAAACAAATGAGATTATTATACTTGGTCATTTACTTATTGAGGAAAATTATCCAATATTACATGTTAGTGAGTGGTAAATGTATGCGAACCTTTAGGATTAGCAGTTAATTTGAAGGTGAAATTAGAGGCAGGTGTTTTAAATCAATGAGATGACAATCAGGTGTGAGTGGGCACCCTGTTTTATTTAAAGAACAGGGAT